>CAJUYH010002054.1:0-43021 GCA_910591685.1 Galerucella tenella | reverse complement strand
GGGCTTCCCATTGGTAAACCTTCATTTTGAATATATACCTTACTATTATGTCTAATTAAAAATTTTGTTGTAGTTTCTCCGATGATTTGGGTCCCAAATCAGTTAGTAGGGGCTCCTGCTGGTACAGACGTCACAATCGACTGCCACACCGAAGCATATCCCAGAGCCATTAGCTATTGGGTGTACGAGAATGTCATGTTACTTCCCACTAAGAAGTACGGAACTGAGACGATGGAAAACAGCTACCGGGCGCACATGAAATTGACGGTGCGAAACTTACAGGCAGGAGACTTTGGCAACTATCGATGCATCTCCAAGAATTCTCTAGGGGAGACTGAAGGATCCATCCGTCTATACGGTAAATAAAATATATCTCTCTACCTCTACCTTACCCGGCTACGGCTACCGAATTTGTCCTTTCAACATTTTTTTTATTTTAGCTTCCGATTTTTTTTTTTTTTTTTATTTAACCTTTACCTTTTATGCAAATAAAATGGGTCAATATTACTTTTTCCACATACTCCTTTAAAAACGTTTCTACATATACAGTGTGATACACTTCAGAATGGGAGTAGGTATCCCATGAAATGTTGATCACAAAGTATTAAATATTATTCAAGAAGTTAGTAGGTAATAACGGTAGAAATATCTGTAAATTCCTGGTTTGTAGGCAGGTTAGGCGTATATACAGAGTGCGGCATTAGTGCGAGGAGGTCCATTTTTTTATTTGTCGTGAGAGATACGAAAAAACTTTATTTAGATAAAAGTTAAGCCATATATATGATCATGTTTTGAAATAATTTTCAAATATACAGGGCCGCTCATATTGGCAGGATGAGCCTAACTTATCTTTTTTTAAATGGAACCTAACCTCTGTATCTGGTAGAGTAGGGAGGGTGAGTGTGTAGGCTCACAGCACTTAGGCCACATGTGACCCATTGTACATCCTCCCGAGGAGTTGTCCTCCTAGGTCATTGTCCATCCTGTCCTTCTCGGGAAGGTGGACAGGACGCTGGGAGACATCTCCTTTATATCGGCAGGTGTAGGCCTCACTCACTCTCTTATTGACGATAACTCCGGACACTCGCATAAGACATGCCTGACAGTTTCATCTTCCTGTTCACACATCCTGCATAGAGGTGTGTCTACTAGCCCCATAGTATGGAGGTGTTTACTTAGTTGACAGTGACCAGTCAGAAATCCTACTGTTAAACGTAGGTTTTTCCTGGTCATCCCCAAATAATTCTTCGGCGCCAGCTTCCCAGGGTCGCCCAGGGTGATCCTGGCAAAACTGCATCCTTTGATTCCATCCCATCTCTTAAGGGATTGAGCATGGGTGTAAAGTTTGGCTAGTTCCGCAATTGTCGAAGTCGTTAGGCCGTAGGTGTCACTGGGTCCTAGAATTTTTAGTCCAGCGGCTTCCCTGGCTAAAGAATCAGCAATGCGATTTCCTTTACTCCTGTCGTGCCCTTTAACCCACCTCAGGATAATGTTGTTATCTGCCGAGACGTCAGCTAAATCTTGGTGGAACTCTAGTACTAGCCTCGATATAACACGTTGTCTGTTCAAGGCTAATAGGGCTTGTCTACTATCAGTGCAGATTATTATGTTTTTGCCAGAACTTCCTTTTCTGGTTAGTTCTTTTGTGGCAATTGAGATACCAGCCATTTCTGTTTGAACCACGCTGGTATTGTTTCCCATTCCCCACTTAATCTTGAGGCTTAGTGCTCTCGAGTAAACTCCACAGCCTGAGCCTTCTTTCATTTTTGAACCATCTCTATATATGCTTATTGCATTTGCAGCATCTGGAACCTAACCTGGACCTAACCCTCTTTATTTCCACATTTTTATCCCCCTCAATTTTCTTGTTCCTGCGATATATGATATTGCAATATTATACGAGTTAATTCAAAAGATATAAGTACTTTTTTATTAATTTTCTTGTAACATGAACACCCTGCACCCTGCTTAACTCTAGTGTTTATTTTTTCACGGTTGGATGAAAAAAAGAGCTTTTAAGTTGACTGATAGTTAACTACCGAAATAATTGTATGACATCTTATAATAAAATACGTTGAAGGGTCAAATTAAATTACTGTCAACATAAAACTAGAAAACTCAATTTATTCTAAATACGCAATTTTCTATCAACAAGTTGGTATACATTGTTGGAAAAGGCTGTTGCTATCCGGTTTCATTTAAAAAAAGATATGCCTTCAATTTCGCTTTCATATTCTTCGACCAAAAATAAGTTAGTCTCATGTTTTTTCAACTCAGTAGATAAGTAATCTGAATATTGTCGTTTTATGCAAAGCCCTTGGGGAACCTCACGACTATATGTTAAAATTGCGGGTGTGTTAGTCTCCAGAGACATGCGCATGAGTATTAAATTTGTTAAACCAGAAATGATGTGTATAAAATGAAGAATTACAAATAAAAATACTGTGTGGGCGCTGTATGTCGTATACTTTTAAATTACCAAAATACATAACATGACAACAGCTTAATCAATTTCAATTACAAACATTTTCGTGTTTAAATTTTGTTTTATGTCGTATCCATCAATGAATATGTTGACATATAAAACTGAAACAAGCCATTTTGTGCCAACTGGAACAATTTTCTCAAGAGAAACACTTTTACTTCTACATATAATATGAAATGTTAGGAAATACGCGCAGTGGCGGCTCTTCAGGTTAAGCATACCCAGTAAGAATTCAAAAAGGAAAAAATTAAAAGCCATAATTACTCTTCTTTCTTTTCACTCGCTGTGAGCTTAAAACATAAGCATGAATTTGTAATTGTTACACATGAAATTACCACAAAGTGCGCGAACACTCCGTTATTTCAAATCTAAAGCGCGCCATCTTGGGAACAGGGGTATAACCACAATTACGTGTGGGCGCGCGCATGTCTAATGGAAAAGACAAAGAGGTGTGCTTCCGCGGTCATAATAATGACTACTAGGTTTTCTGGATAAACCGCGTTCAGGAAAATAATTCTCTCGAAGTATTGATTAACACTTTGAAGTCATTATCTAAAGATAGGAAAAGGTAGTTTATCTCCAAAAGTGTACTCCCTTGCTGCTTTCCAATCCAGATAGGAAAGCATTAGTTAAAATGTTTAAACAACGGTATGTATGGCTCTATATAAATTTGGATTACAGCAACATTCAAAGGTATCGCGACACGTGTTCGTACCACTGCTTGCACTGCTACTCATTTGAAGAGGATACAGATAGCTATTAACAGTTAACTCATTGGTTGAATGCATCTCCGAACCACAACATATCATCCAGCAGCCAACAGCCTAGTGGATTGATTTTCGCGCCAACTGATAACAGATGGAGTCGTGCAAAATTTTCAGCAACTGTGACCAGTCAATGGCATAGTCGACATCGCATGCATTCATATGAGAGCTACAGAAAACAATACTGACATCTGTGAGGCTCGACGGATCTAAGTGCAGTTTTCAACAACCATTTGAGGGTCCCTTTCCAATTATTTATAGGGGACATAACATCAATGGGGATAGAAAATCAATAGAGCGTTTCATACTCGCGTTTATTTCAGGGAAGACCATCATAACGGTTAGATTAGATTAGATTTTATGAGGTGACTTTTGGCCTATTTCACTGCGACCTTTTCAGATCTATTGTGATCCTCTAATAGCATTATCCAGCCTGACTCTTTTTAAAAAATCTATTAGTGTGGAGACTGGACCTTTCATATAACTTTCCGCAATGGCTTTTCTTCGCCTAATGCAAAAAACCGCACATTTGCCAGGCTATTGCACTGACATAGAATGTGCTCTGCTGTTTCTTCTTCTAGGTGACAAAACCTGCACATATCTTCGTTTTGTCAATCCCATCAGCTTTAAATGCCTATTAATTAAGTTTACAATGCCCCGTTAACAAACCCACTATAGCTTTGACAGTTTTCCTCTTTGGCCATCAGATCTGCTGTACATTTTGGCGAGTGTTCTACTATGAACTGTCTCGCTTGCCTCTGTCGTGGTGAGTTCCTCCACCATTTCCCAGATTTGTGGGCGACCCACTTCTTTGTTCCCATTCTTGTTATGGTTTTTGCAACGCCGCAGAAGGGTTCCGACCCAACGAATGGTATTGATGAGCCTTGTTTGGCCATTTCATCCGCTTTTTCGTTGCCAATATGACCCTCATGCCCCGATACCCAGGCTACCGTAACATTGCTACTCTCACCCAGTGTGTTTAGTGCCCGCACACACTCTCATACTAGCTTAGAATTGCCCTCTACAGGGTTGAGTGCCTTTCGTGCTGCTTAGCTGTCTGTGAAGATGGCAATTGAACCATATGTTCTCTTCTGCCTTTTAATTTCTATCACTCAGTGGTGAATCGCCGTCATTTCTGCCTGGAGAACTGTGACATTCCCTGATAGGCTTACTGGGAAGGCTATCCCTTGCTTTAGCCCTACTATACCGGCTCCTACGCCGTCTAACGTATTTGACCCATCTGTATACCAAAAAACATCCGCGTGTATGGGTACACCTTTTTTCCAGTCTTCCCTTTTTGGTATAGTTACTTTGAACTTATTATCGAAGCTATCATAACGGTTGCCAAAAAGCATTCCAGATCATGAAACACTTTAAAAGGAAGTCCGCAAACAGTTACACGTAGCGGAAGGCGTGCTAAATTTTCAGAACGCTTACAAGTTTCAGTTTAGTAACTTCTTCCATTTTTATCATTGTCAATTAGTAATATTATGTAATTTTGTTTTCATTTCTATTTTTTTCTTTTCACTTGTTTTTTCAAAGCAATCCACTGGTGAGGATTACTGTGGTCACTCTACACTCTGTACAAAATAAAACCTTATTTAAACTACAAAATATTTGAAATATTTAAAAACGTCAGGAAATATAAATGTAAAAGAGATATAAATGATATAAGTCAGTTGGTAAAAATACGGATATAATAGGTAGATCTGCTTATGGTCGTCACACCAAAATAAATTATTTTACATTCAAGTTCTTTCATTTATTAAACCTATCGAAACCCACAATTTAGTTGTTTTATTATTATTATTGTTTGTATGTCATTGTTGCCTACCACCATATCTTTCGTTTTATCTACGTTTATTTTTATATGTCCTTGTTTTCTACCAAATTCCATTAAGTCATCTGCAAATGCTACTGAGATTGGTTCCAAGTTTCTGTATCCAATTAAAAGTTTTATGTCTTTGATTACGTCATTTGGTATTCTGTTAAAGACTGTTGAAATACTCCATCTTGCCTTACACCTTCACTATTTCTTCTAACTTTCTATTATTTGTATCTACTCAGTTTTTGTTTGTTGATATGTACTTCCAATATTATCCCCAATTAGACGCCATGTTTTTAATGCAGTCAAAGGGTTTTCTTAGTCTATATCTACTTTAATACTTGTTTAAGAAACAAAATCTCTGCGGAGAGATAGTTTTATAAGAAAACAAATATTCTTTCTCTGAAATACCTAGCAGATATGCTTGTACGATAAAACAGGCCATATTTTTGAAATACTGCTAATTAACATAGAATTTGCCGTACAGCGAACTGGTAAAAATTGCCCTATCGTCTCTTCTTTCTAGCTAGACTTTCGTTGTCTTGAACGAATTGAATATTATTATGATAAATTCTTCCGAAATTGTGATTGTTTAAAAATGGGAAATATATCTATTTTATTAAAAATTTTACCAGGTAGTGATAATGAGAGTTGAATGAAACCCGAGACATAACAGACACAGTTAAAAATTATTCAACGACCTCTTAAGGCGAATTTATAAGGGGACAGTAGCTATAGCAAGTAACTAAACCCAGCTACCAAATTTAGAGTAAAGATCTGATTTAGTACTTGAGCCAGTCACCAATTTAGCGAAAATTTTAGTCAAGTAGTTAGAAAGCGATTCTATTTATTGGTACAAGTAGGTACCCCCACTACGTGATTTGCTTACTGCAATTCGCACTAAGCACATCTATACAGGTCTTTTTAGTATAGTAATAGTAGTTTAGTGGTGTATAGTGTTATTTCATTTAAATATGAGAAAAATGGCTGTACCCCGCTGGAACGAAGATACCACCCTGTTCAGGAGTACCACTTGAAAGAATGTCTATGGAACACAAAAACACACGAGCTAACAATTTTATTCTCATCCATATACGCTTCTTTTTCTTTTGTTTATGTTCTATAACTTTACTAATTTCCTTGCATAATAAAACTATACACTTTTTTACGGAGCTAAAATGTCGTGAAGACAAATACTAAATGTTAAGTAACTAAATTTTAGTAACTAGTTTTAGTTGCTTGCTTTAGCTACTATCCCCTAAAGTCCATTTAATAACCAGGAGGAGTAATTTGAAAAGCCTTACTCACACCACTAAGAGTTACCAGATTAGTTACTAAGAGGTGTGTTCCGAAAAAGTATAAAACAGTCGTGTTCCAAACTATTGAATATGCCTAGATTGATGAAGAAATCAGCCACGTATAAGTTGATTCCTCCAGATTTCTCGCCTGTCTAGTAGATTATTTAGATGTTCAACAGACAGGTATTCTGTCACATGTAAAACTTTGTCATGTTTCGTATAGATTAGAACATACACATTACTCTAATATAGCTGTTTTTAATTAGCAAATTACTGAATGCAATAAAAAGGAAGTCAATAAGTTAGTTTCTTAAATTATTCCATAATTTTCACTATAATTTCACAAAACTCATTATTTTATATATTTCTTAAACCTTCAATAGCTTATAACCTCCATAGACTTTTGACAATATCTTTCCAAATATGTAAAAATACAAAAAATAGTACATTTATTCAAAGGATTACACAGTTGAATTTAATTTGTTTCAAAGCTTTCAAAATTTTATCCAATATAGATCACTCATTTTTGTTCTTCGAACAGCATTTTTAATTCACTCATCACAATTTCTCAAATTTCTTGGTATTCCACTAATATTTGCTGCACTGTATTTTGTTCCTCTATCTCGGTTACCTTTAATAGTCAATGAATCGTTGACTCTACTACTCCTATAAGGAAAATGATGAGCATTCAATACCATGTTAATACAAAAGTTATAATCTTACCAATTGCTTGAGAAATTGTAGATATAATATAATATGATGAATGTTTTTGATTTCACCATTTATATTGTTTTTCCGGACTAAGCGAAGAGCTGGTACTCGAAGTAGAAGGATCCATAATTGCAGATACTTGATACAAATGCTTACTGAAGTTTTAAAAGGAACAGTTTCAACGAAACTAAATGAAAATAATAAAATAACAGAGCGGATGCGATGACAAATTAAGTATATCTATCTGTCAAAACTATCAAAAATGAAAATTACCAGTTTATGTCAATATTAAAAAGTGTTGTGTGAAATTGGGCGGAATCTGACCAATCGGAGGTCTACAGAATTGCCAACTTGAATTCAAATCACTCCTCCTGGTTTTTAAATGAGGTATAGACACCACGACAGTAGCTATTCACACCGTTACCTGCCGCTGTCTAGAATATAGACCACACCATCGAATAATGAGCAAAATCCGCGAAAAAAAGCACCTAGAAACGGTTTCTGAAAAGTATACACCGGTGCCAACAAGCGTAAGAAGTTAACCCCTAAAACCCATCCCATCCTCACCATGCGTCGCTTTTGACGCAAGAAAAAATACAGCGATGAGGAATTTCCTTATTTGCCCTCAACATCAACCTCTAAATCTTTCAAAAACTCTTCAATACCCCTTTCTACTTCGAAGATGCCCTCCAGCACCTACTCTCCTCGAATATCCCGATTCAACCGAATTTTGTCAAACATTTGACGCCAATCACTCCTCAAAAATTTTTCTCGTAAAAAACTTATTTCAATTAACGAAAGAAGCAATCTCAAACGATTCCAAATACGTAAGTAAACACTCTTATGCCTAAGTAGCTAAATGCCCAACCCCTTCCACTTATTTTTCACGCTCTTCCTAGACCTCTTCAGTCCTTGAAGGTGCTATTCTTTGTCCAACTGACGAAGTAGTCTCAGTTCAAAGTTTCTTTATTTTGTGTATTGAAATATCTGTAATTTCCTTTCTTTACATATATACATATAATTCAATACCAGACCAAAGGTGAATCAGATACTTATTGCTTATATTTAAAAGCATTCATTAAAAAAATTAGTAGCATTGGACACATTGAACACTGACTCTTGTGAAAGTAAAAATATAGAAACGATTTGTGGATGAGATTTACTATTTAAGTAGAATCCAAGCTTTCGTTATTTTTTTACACGATTTTACAAAATTACGTTGATTCAGTCTAAGTTTTTACTTGTTAAACCTATCGCTATTGACCTTGAGATATGAAGAAACAACAACCGTTAACTTTTGCTTTTTTTTCAGTGTATATCATCTTCTCGCTTCAATATTTATGCCATATAACAAAGGAAAGAAAGTGAGCAATTGTTTAAAACTTAACTGAAATTCCTCTTGTGTTTCTCGTGTAATAACGGCTATCGTTAACAAAAGTTTAAAGATAATAAAATTTCGCTTTTCCAGACGCGACCACGGCAAGCACATAATTTCGATCGTACACACACCGTCTGCTCCAGACATTTTACGTTTCTTCAACTTTCCACAATGACTATCGATAATTGATAGAGAAAGTTTAAATTAATGTCGGATATAAAACCATGACTATCGAAAGGGCCCATAAGAATAATTAGACTCTTTTTTGATGCATTAGCTTATGAAAAAAAATATATCCGTGCTTCTATCATTTTCACTCTCTGGCTCCATATGTAAAACTAACACAGAATGCCTAAAATATGTAAGATTTTTCCAACAAAACTCAGACAAACATTCATGCAAGCAAAAATTGAAACCTTAATGAATTTAACAATAAAACTACGACCATAAAACCATGTAATGCAATGTGAGTGTGTATGCAAGGAACTTAGAAATTGAAATTTGAATTAAAACTAAAAAAGGTGGCCCGCTTTTGACTAGAAAAATATTTTTTTAATTTTTCCCTATTCGAAACAACCGTGCATCAAGTCCTGACCTTGTTGGACAGCCATTTAGGTAATATTTTTGTATAGGCGAAGAATTCCTTCTTACCATCAGATTTTATTTATTGAAAGGTCTTTACAAATTCTCAGTATTTGCTCCGCAATTTTGAAATAGGTTTTACACCAAATCTCCCAACCCTTCGATTTCTATATACGCAAAAATGCTCCCAAAATGAAAAATACTAATAGCATTATCTGCTTGTCTTGAACTCAATCATAGAAATGACATTGAACAATATCGACAAATTTTTCGTTTCGTGTATACCTATTTTATTCTGAGATTTGAAGGTATCGCGTGGAGCATGTCTCGATAATTGATTTTTTGTCCATTTTCCATCAATGAAAAAGTCTAACAAGCTTTCGCGTGGTTAACAAATTATGTTTCGGAATAATAATCATTTAGTGGAGATCTAATGGAATATCATTAATTCAAGTCAGTAAACGGTTAAAGTTAATTGATGTACGAGAGACAAATTGTTATTAATATACGAGATAATTTTTCTTTATATTCAACAATACCTCTTTCCGCCTATCTCTATCCAAAGTTTACATTTCCTGGCCTCATTGTAGGAAAAACTTTTCCTAATTAGGACGGAATAGTATATTGTGCACCGAGAAAAAGATTTATTTGTGACAATCAAAATCTTATTATGTCAAATAAATATGATTTTCCATATGACCTAACTAATATTTGATTTGTCGCAAAGAAAGGATTTGTTTCAAGTTCGGAAAGTAATATTGTTGATGAATAAAAACATATTCATTATCATCAATAAAAGGAGTTATCTATCGAAAATTACATTTCTTCTTGTAAAAATGTATCATATTCGTCTCAAACAACATTTATTGAGGTATAATGACAAATTAGTTATATTAATCTTTGAAAGCATTTACATTAAATAAAGTAGTTTTCCAATAACGAATACTTATTTTTGCAAGCTAACTATATTGTTTTATTATAAAAAAATTACTTTATGGCAGAATGACATTTTTTTATCATGAAAAAATGTATTGTATCGGTAAAATATATTTCTTTACCATAAAAAAGTATATTGTCTGGGTTAACGATATGTTTTTTATTCGTAAAAATGTATCTTCCCAGCAAATCATATTTTTTTGTTGGAAACACATGTTCATTCTTCAAGAAAACTATTAATTTTAACTAAAATTCAACATATTTTTCATAACCGAACCATAATTTCCATAAACATTATATTGCCTTATAGAGAAAAAAATTTATTTCCCTAAAAAACCGAATTATTCATGGTTTTGTTTTTTGTTCATGAGAGTTACCTACATGCACTATTCAATACACTGAGCTTTTGAAATGTTTCTAAATATTTAGAAATATATAGGTTTGTCCAAAAAAAACCGGAATTTCCTTTTTTATTGATATTTTTTTTATTTTTAGGTCGATTTTATTGTCGGTTTTGTTTAAAAGATAATTGATCAAGACACACTACTAATCTAATATTTCGCGTTTTGTTTAAAAAACAAAATGGCGGACACATCCAAACTTTACCAAACTTTAAGACTGACTGGAAATTTTTTGTTTCGCACTGTATATGTTTGCGAATTATTTTACGAAAGTTCAGACATTTGTATCGAGAGGTCAAACATAGAAATCGGTCAAAAATTGTCTGATGTATGGCTCGAAAAAAACAAGTATGTTATTTTGTTTGATCTAAAAAGAAAACTATACATAAGTGTGCTCATTAATGCTTTCCCCATAGTAGTTTTTTGGAGTTCTTGGAGTAGATCTGACAGGTTTAATTGAGAAATGTGTATGTTTGTTACTTCTACCTACTTGAATATAATTGTCATTTATTTCCTTACCTTTAAAGATATCTCACAATTCTTGTAATTCATTCTATTATTAAACTTATTTTTGTCCAGAGCACATCAACCACATACTTCACAAAAACAAAATAATTAGTAAAATTGCAAAAACTGATCTTATTTCACTTGCAGACTGACGCCAAACGTATATAGGTGGTGACCGTTACTGAATAATAGGGATGGGTGGGGTGAGAATTTTTTGTTTCAATTGCAACATAATTTGTAGGCTAATGTGATTTCTTACGGGTGAAGAAATATGTGATTTGTAGCGAATAAATTTTTTTTCTCGTAACAATAAATGTACAATTATACTGAAATACTTATTTTTTCGGTACAAAGTAGATCTTATTTGAGGCTAATAATCTATAGGCTTATTGAAAAAATGTAAATTTTTGTCAGAACTTTCAAATGATTTACTATGAATATTTAATTTGTTGTTTTAAAGTGTTGGAATATTATTGAAGATGTTAGGTTTTTTTCTGGGTAATGAAAATAATTTTTACCCAAATAGCATCGTCATATTTTATAACAAAATATTATATTGTGCTTCGTAGACTTTTATAGTTTCTGAAGAAAAATTGTATGAAGGTGTGCATAAAGGAGAACAAATTTTTTTACATTGAAGAAATTATACTCTAATAAATCAATTTTTTTTAATCAAAATTTCCCAATATTTTCACGTTAATATGGCTTCTTAATAATAAATAAGCAATGTTAGTTTTAAACAAAGGGGGGTCAAACAAATCAGTTTATTTGTTTATAAATAACTCTCCTCTCGGTGTGCAACAAGTGGGGAAAGTTCAACTTTTCTCACGAGTGTGGAAGTTTGTAGCACGAGCCCGAAGGGTGAGGGACGCTAACACACGAGTGAGAAGAAGTACTTTCCTTACATGTTGCACACTATACTCTTTCTACAACTGCACAAATTTAAAGAATACAAGTAAAGTAACTATTGCTAGTAAAACCAAAAAAAAAAAAAACACTAAAAGTATCCCATCTCTAAACTGTTAAATAATTTCATTTAAAATTATAGTTGATGGTGAAATTTGTACAATTTTGTATGGTCAAACCCGGAACGTCATTTCTTTTCATTAAATTCTCTCTTATTAGAAACTACCTTTTCGAATTTAAAAACTTACAATATTACAGTTTTGTGACAACTAAGTAGGTATTTGAAGGTGACAGTAGCATACTAAGCTTTTGTCGATTTTATTTGATTCTCCATATAAATGTATGTGGCGTGGGCAAAGTGCCGTGAGAAAAAATCTTTCCCACGGCTTAGGCAAAGTGACACTTTTTAGTTTCGTCAATTGTGGGACAAGAACTATTTTCCATAGCAGTCGTGGAAAAAAGTACTTTTACTCCCTATATAATATTATATACGTATAAATTTTACCGTTTATATATAGAACACCCTGTTTTTTGCAAAATGGTATAGAAATCAGTAAATTGTTATTTTAACTTTAACGATTTTTACATCAACAATTTGACTTCAATTCATAGATACATCGGTTTTAGAAATTAGCATTCTATGGTTCATTGACAGATTAACTGTTTCAAAGTGACTTAGGTCACAGAGTACACCATTTTTTGTACTCTGTGGTTTGGTACTCTATAATACATCAACAAAATATAAAATGATATTTAAAAAATGAGTGATTTAAGTGAATTTGAGAGAGGCGGAAAATCATATGTAAGTATAATATAAAAGTAGAATGCCTTTTCCTCCCTTGAATGATTACTGCTCTCCGCTACGCCTCGGGAGGAAAAGTAGCAATCTGCTCCCTTGTTATACAAATAGCTATTAAGTCCTATTGTACTGTACTCGAAATAATTTGTATGAGAATGTGACCAATTATTTTCCTTAGCATCTTCGTCATGGACGTAAAAAATTCTGGAATTCTGCTAGGTATAATATTGGATTAAGATTGTTCCAAACTTGGCGACCATGCACTACGAACTCTACACATGCACAAGGTACCGGCTTACCGGAAAGAGTATTTTGACACTAGACCATAATTATGATCGCTTCCTACTTCATGTCAAAGTTCTCTTCCACTGAAAACGTTCCTATTCAAACTGTGCCGTAACCAGAACATGGGCTTTTTATGTTTTTTAATTTGAATAATGATTTTTAGTGCCTTAATAGAATGACATCGTTCGTTGTCAACAAAAATAGTTAGCAATGAACTGAGCACTGTGTAGTCAAAAGGCCAAGTGAGCAGCTGATTTAAAAGTGAAATGTAGATACGTCTGTATAGCTGCTGTAGGGTGAGGGATTTAAAATTAGAATTATAATATTATTTGCAATAAATAACGTATATCACATATATGCGATATAATTTTCCATTAAATTCAATTTCATTCATTTCACAAATCTACATAATTCTAAACATGCCCATTAAAGAACCCAATTCAGCATTCACTGCATTGTGAATAAGAATAAAGAAAAATTTAATTGAAACAACTGGTTTTTGGTTATGGAAGTAATGCAGTCATTCGTATTGAATTTGACGTTTTTTCTTCTCTTTAAAATATTTTGCAGTCCAATTAGCGTTTTTAATCTCAATATTATAATAAGTTGAAAAAAAGTTTTTCATTTAAATTCTTAATCTGGAAGAGAGGACAATTCCTTGAGATTGAATTGAGGAGATTTATATATTTTACAAGTATACACTTCTTTCAATGAGAAATGGATGCCATAGAAAGCGTGCCCAGCTCAATATTAATAAAATATATTGAAGGCAAAGGATTACCACTATGTTGTATAATCAAAAAGCTATTAAAGCGCTGAGCTTCTGCATAATTAGTTCTAAAATGATATGGGAATGTATTATTACACTGATTAAGAAAGATATCTTCATCCTACTGCGAATTCCAAACTGGAATTGAAGGAAACGAAGCAAAAGTTGATTTTAGTGAGGAATGAACTAAGACATACAGGTGACCTAACAAGACATTGCCGATGCCGCTTGAATGGTCACTTAAAAAATCTCGATCTAGTAGAGAAAGAAGAATGTAGGTTTTGTGGAATGAAAGAAGTATCCTCCATCCACATACTTGCGAAATGGCTACTGGATAAAAAAGAAAGATTGCCGAAGTAGCTGAAGTAATAGAAGTACTAGATAATGATAGTAATAGTAATAATAATATTATTTTCATCTTCGCTGACAACTATTAGCGATTGCGGTATTGATTATTAGGGTATCCGTATATTCCGAGGCTTACCTCACCATCAACTTTGCTACTTGAAATTTTGCCCAGGAAATTATATTACGACACCTCAGGCTCTGCTTAATGCTATCAGTAATTCAATAGGTAGGTCTAAATTGGCCAAAAACTTCAAAAAATCCCTCAAACTGTCTCTAATATGGGTGCCGGCACATGGGGGTATGGCAGGTAATGAAATGGCAAACCAGTTGGCTAAAGAAGGTTCTAAAGGAGATTTCATAGGTCGGAACCGTTTTATGGAATCGCAAATTATTACATTTTTTTTTCGGGCCGAGATGGGAAACTCATGTTCGACTGGGTCCTTAACCAGTACCCAGACAGTGTTGGACTCATCCCCATGGAGATGCCTACCAACCAAACCCACCTCAAACTCGCTGTTACTCCCGCCTTGGAATCACTACCCTAGCATACTTCAAGACGGGCGGCGGTCCCACACACACTCTCCTTCATCTTCCTCCTTCTATCACTCCTACTTCTCTCATGCCATAGCAAGTCCTTCTGTTTCCCTTATCATACTCTCTACTACGCCACTTATCTCCATCCATTCCTCCTCACCCCTCAACATAATCTCCACCATATTTTCCCAATACACCGCCTCTCCCAGTTTATTCTCTAACTCAATCAAAACTTCCTCATTCTTCCTGCATCTAAACACATCATCCTCCACTTCACATCTCTCGCACACTCCAGTTTCTCTTTTCCCAATCTTGTGGAGGTAACCCACTCTCGACCCATGCCCTGTGAGCACCTGCGTCAAGAAGTAGTTCACCTCCCCAAATTTCCGGTCCACCCAATTTCTCCTGCTCCAAATTGCTCCTTTTAGCGCGCCCTCATACTCATCCCACCTTTTCTCCATTTCCTCATCCATCCATTCCTGTACTCCCTCTCTGCTCGCACCCCTCCAGCGTTTCTGTCTGGCTCTAGCCATCAAGTCCAATGGATAGGACCGTGACAGCACTGCTGCTGCCAGTTCACCCACTGTCCTGTATGACTGCACCACCCTCAGAAGTATACCTCTCTGTACCCGCAGGAGTGGTCTAACCCTCGCATTCACCCATGCTTTCTAACCCCACACTTCCGCGCCATACCGCATACTCTGCTCTACCGTCCTACCAATTATCCTCCTCTTCCATTCTCCCGGTCCTTTCACATTACCCATCAATCTTCCCAGCCACGCTGCCCTTACTTTTGCCTTCTGTGCAGCCTTCAACTTATGGGTTTTGAAGGCTATCCAACCACACCCCCAGATATTTCACCGCTTCCTCGATCCGAATATTCTTTCCCTTCACCATCACCCCCACCTCCCTTGCCTTACTCCGCCCCTTCACCAGTAGCCCCACAGACTTATTCTCAGCCACTTCCAGTCCACACCGCTCTATCTTCTCCACAATCTTCCCACACATCCTCTCCGCCTTTCTTTCTATCTCCACCTCTCCCTTTGCCGTACATACCAGACAGACATCGTCCGCATACACCGTAATCTCACATCCCTCTCCACATGCTATCCCACGAACTTCAAACACACACTTCCAAAGCGTCGGTCCCAGAACCGAGCCCTGGGGCACTCCAATCTCCGTCCCATACCTTCTCCCCCTATAGTGTCCACTATCGCACGCCCCGTCAGGTAGTCCTCTACTAGATTAACTAGCCCCTCCCCTACTCCAAGCTTTGTCAAAGCGCTCAACGCCACCCGTTTACTGACACTGTTGAACGCGTCCCCCACGTCGAAGAACACAAGCAGGGCCAATTTCTTATTCCTACCATTACCCTGCCTAGCCCTTTGCACCAAGTCCACCACCCTGCCCAGCGCTGAGATGCATGACTTCCCTTCTACAAACCCATGTTGGTTTTCCCTAAAACCCCCATTCCTCTCAACTTCCTCCTCAATCCTAACCTTTATTATCCCTTCCATCAATTTACCCAATCCACACAGCAGGCTGATGGGCCTCTAGTCCCCCGCCCGTTTCCCATCCCTACCCGTCTTCTTCACAAGGATCACCCTGGCCACCTTCCACCTTTCCGGAAACTCTTCCTCTCTCAGTATCCTGTTAAACAGTTGCAAAAAGTATTCCCCATTGTCATCCAACAGCCTCTTCACCATATCACCTCTCATGCCATCTATCCCTGGGGCTTTCCTTACCTTAACATTTTTCCCCCCTCCTCTATTTCCCCCAATTATTACATAAGAGGGGAATTCGGAAACAGGCTAGTTGAGGATTACCAACTTTACTGAATAAGGTGAGCAAGGAACTCTCGTCTAGGCTATTGAAACTGGGTAAGAGAAATTTGAAGACATTTACCGACCTGTTGACTGGTCACTGCACCGCGAGGAAGCATCTGCACGAAATGGACAGAGCTAGTGAACTTATGTGCAGAAAATGTCAACTTTACGATGAAACACCAACTCACATACTCTGTGAGAACTTACAAGGACTTAGACGGAAGCCCTTTGGAAACTAGTACTGACAATCCCATGAGGAAGCATCGGTACAAAATGGTCAAAGTTAATGGAGTGGAGTACAAGGACTCAGACGGAAACACTTTGGAGAGGAAGTAATACAACCATTACAACTACTGGAAATCTCTCCAGTTAAATTGGTGGCCTATATAGAAGACATGAAGCTTCTGGAATGGAAATAGATAACATGGGTGATGGTACAAAGATTCAGTTCAAGTTCCTGCGCTGTTGAGCACAACCCAAACGTATGAATGAATGACCTCACGTTGGTGTGGTCAAAATTCAATACGGTAACTTTTTTTTCACACCAACTCAATGTATTATAATATTTAAATGCTTTTCACT
Organism: Galerucella tenella; assembly: GCA_910591685.1. Lineage (NCBI taxonomy): Eukaryota > Metazoa > Arthropoda > Insecta > Coleoptera > Chrysomelidae > Galerucella > Galerucella tenella. The sequence continues at coordinate 26,085 of CAJUYH010002054.1, read as the reverse complement.
CAAATACGGACATATAAACATCAAGAAGAAACTTAATAATCATTCGTACGCCTTATCTCATGAAATTTACGGGACATTTTCAAACTGGCAAAACGTTAACCCTTAATTTGCATTGTTCGCAGCGAGACATCAGCAATTTTCTTATACATCGGTTACCACATGTCAAATAAGATTACTGCCAGTCATTCGTGCTTATCATATATTAAAATGTTCTCTGGAAATTCAGGCAAACGAGTGTGTACTTTTTATTTCAACGAAGAAGCTTCATTGGAGGTCGTAATTTCGAAAGACAAAATTAAAATAAGAAAAAGTTTAGTGTTATCCCAATTAATTTGTATCAAAATAAATTTACAGACAATTTTATGGTCAATTTTTTTCGGCGGTAAATTTTAAATCGTCCCAGTTTCAATGGTATAATATATAATACCACTGTAAACTTTGCAGAGTATGCTTGGTAATTTAATTTTATCTTAAGATTATTTTAGGCTATTTATATTCACAACGTCACAATGTAGTCTAAATTTACTCGAGAATATCAAAACTGGTAAACATCATTAGCAAGAGACTTTTTTAGTTTAAGTATTAAGTTAAAATGGAGCTACTCCTGTTACACGAAATTAAATTATATTTTCCTTTCATACATGTTGAAAACATAAGACTATTTCCGGTGTGTTCGGAGGGGCTGTGACCTGGAACAAGTGTGCGTGCGAATGGATTACGAAAATAGGTTAGGAAAACACTGTTTATATTTACATCCTAATTAGAAACAGATTATTTGAATATGTGCAACAAAAATTAAATGTTTTCAGCAAGACAAATATTTTTGTATAAACTGCAACCAAAATGGAGAGAGAAATAGTGAGTGTGGGAGTTCCCATCGCTCTACTGTAAAGTGGAAAATCCGTAATCGCTTGGAACCAAACTGCTTTGAAAATATTGAGATTTTGCATGATAATTTTGGCACATGGTACAGGAATTGATGGTTTTGATATGATTTTCTCAACATAAACCCAAACAAACCACAGTAGGATGCTCACGAATGATTCAGAAGAGAAAGTTTAAGCGTTTTTTTAACTGGACGTGATGCAATTTTTGTATTAAGAGTTCAAAAGAGACATTGTTATAGATTTGGGTCTAAGAAAGACTTTGTTAAGATGATGCGAAGGTAAAAAAGGTAAAAATAAGGGATAATTTGACACAAAACATAACAAAATATGTTGACGGTGTTTAATAATCCAGACATGATCAAGGGACATAGGAATAAGTTGATCTATTAACGAATTGCACGATAAAAATCATATAAAAATAAACTTTCGTTGTAAAAATTGCATAACAAAGTGTTGGAATAAATTCATGTATTGTTCAAATAATTTCTGAATTTATTCGTTTACAATATAGGAAATAATTATTGGATGGTTATTCAGTTTAATGAAAACTCGAGTATTGAACAGGTAATAAAATAATTCAGTCAGTTAAATTAAAATCCTACTAGCACTTGTACTAACCACTCCACACAATGCTTTTAATTATGCAAAATTTAATTTTATATATATTTAGCAGTAAGTGTGATGACTACATTGCAGCTCAATTATTTCATACGTCAACTGCACGAACGACATTGCGTAGGTGTTGTTTGAAAAAGTTAGTTCAGCACGTGCACAATTTGGGGAAAATTAATCACATCGACATTGCTCCTTATGGTAACTATGTTTTTGACTAATGTCAGATATAACGTGGCAATACCAATGTTAAATATAATTCGCATTTCAAACTTTAAGAATAAGTTTATTCCTAGCATGGACAATAAAAAGTAGTGATCTGGAGAGCTTTCGTATAACTACTTTTAAAATGAGAAATCGATTCGTTCAGAACTGGTAAAAGTGCATTAAGTTGCTTGGAAGTTGAATATTTACACCATTAACTACGTTGATTGTCGAAAAATCACTTTTCCGTAGCGAGAATTAAATTAATATAACGTAATATTTTTTATTTTAATGATTGTCCACAAAAGCGTTTTGATTTGTGTTGTTTCTGAATTTGAGTTTATACGATACACATTTCTAAACAGACAGAGCAAGGTAACATTACAAATTTATACAATATGTTACAAGTTAAACACCATGTATAATAGTAATACGATAGCCAAGTTGGTCAAACTTTGAATGCAACAGTGACATGAAACAACATGTTACATTAAATAACTGAAACGGAATAATTTATGCTGGATGTATTTGCTACATATTCATAATAGGGATGTCACTTTTGCAGGACCACTTTGGTTAACTGTTACATTAATTTAATTCCATTTCTGGTTTAAAATGACTAACAACAAATTAAATTTCATAAAGCTAGTTTAAAACTTGACCTTAACTATGTTAGTTGTTATGTCAACAGTAGATTATTCCTAATTTCCAATGACATGTCTCTAGCCGAAAGTCAGTATAGTAGAAGCTTTCGAGAAATAAATGATATATACATACCATCTAGTTAGTGTGCATTGAAATTGAAATTCAGAAAATAGATATTCAAAACCAAATAATGCTCTCAGCAGTAGGAAATTCTAAAGAAAAGGTCGGCCACATTTGGTAGGTGTAGTAAAGATGTTGTTGCGAAGATATTAAAATCCAACAAATCTAAGCTCTAAAAACCCCAGTTCATTCAAATACTAAAACCCAAAAAGAAAATGATGAATTCTAAGAAAGACTACGAATATGGTACCAACTTGACGGAGTCCCATGTACCAGAAATGTTCGAGATATCTACTGCAGACTTTTAATGGACGAGTATTAGGAAAATTTGTGGAATTTGCTTGGCCTGCAAGATCTCCATACCTGAGCTCACTAGACTTATTTTTGTGGGATACCTAAAGCAAAAATGGTACCTTAAAAGACCATTCGACAATATTGATAATTTGAAAAGAACAATTCAGGAAGCATGTAACGATATTACTCCGGCTGTTATTAGACATGTATTAGAAGCATTTCCTAAAAACACAATTAAATAAATAAAGTAATTCTAATTAAGTATTTTTTGTCTATTTCAAATAATTCTTAACAGATAAAGTCAAAGTTTATCAATTTTACATTAAATATTTTGAGAACAATTTGTAAAAATAACCTAATTTTTTCAAGTTGTACGCATATTAAAACAGTTATCTATTTCGAACAACTTTTCATGATTAAAGTTTCGATATTGTAAAACATGAAGGTACTTTACTCTTGTATCAAATTCATTTTTTTTGACAAGTTAAAAAATTGACATCTGACATTTGCGTTTCACTGTATGGGCCATGCATAACACTACAAATAAAAAAGTTTTCCATATGTTGGCAACATATTCAGATATATTGTATGCGAGTATTAAATAGATTAAAATTGAAGTTTTAGGAATATATGATGGTTTGAATTTTCCATATAACCAATAAATACTTTTAAATTTTGTATGGTGCGTTGTAGCCATTTAGGTAGGGGATACAAATATATTAGAAACAGTCAGTGGACTTATCCTACTCATTTTTTAGTATCTATTTATTTCATTATAACCTCTTATATAAAATTGTGGAAGAAATTTTAAGCTGTATTGTGTGAATTATATAGAATTTCATGAAATTGTACCAACTCTTCGAGAAGTAAATGAAATGTGTTTTGTTACACCTTGTACCATGTTCTTAAAAGGTATTTAAATTGTCTGATTTTAATAAAAGATTATAATTGCATGAAGTAGATCGACAGTTAATACTATTAAAGTATTAAAAGCATCCTTAATGAGTTAATTATTTTACTCATCATCATTCCACTTTCAGATTAGTCTTCCTGATCAAGGATTTTAAGTAAATTTGTCTCACATATTCTCACTACCTCCAAATACCATGAACATAAGCACAGTTTGATCTTAGAATTTGTTCGAAACCATTATTCAATTTAAAAAAAGTGTGATTAGTTACATTCGATATCAAACATAAGAATCAGCAAGATACGTTAACATTATGTAAATATTTTTTTTTCTGGCAGTAGCATTCCAATATTTGCCTTTTTATGTTTTTGAGGTTAATAGTGGTTTTTTTTGTTTTCAGAAATACCAATGCCATCAACACCCCCGAGGGCAACTGAGATGAAAAGTAATTCAAACAAAGAAAGTAAGTAGAATTATGTAAAAAACATTTTATTTATTTTTTTCGTTCATGTTAAAAACCAATATTAATAATGCAGATTTACTGTGGAAAGCTTACTTTTCTCAGATATCTTCATGGTAAATGTATTCACCAGTTTTCAAGGAATAACCCTGAATACTTGTGGGTAGAGAAGGGTGGTTTTTTCCTTTATCCTTATGGTTTTATCGACGCCTGTGCATATGTGTCGTGACTTTTCCGAGGGGTAGTTCGCTATTCTTATGACACCATCGTGTGCCCAAGTAAAAAAAATTCGGAATTTTATTAAAGACTTAATAAGAAAATTTTAATTGTACTTTTCGGAATCTAAGAGGTCAAATTAATGGATTTCCATGCATAAAAAGACCTTAGTTCCGATTTTGATAATTTGAAAATTCGATTAATAATCGTAGAGGAAATAATAAAAGAAGTTTTGAGCGTTTGACAGCACCCCTGTAGGATCTATGTGTAGGGCTGCGGCAAATCATGGAAAAGAGCCAATTATCACTCACTGGCTTGGGGCCATATGTTGTGCAACCGTACAGTAGAGGCCACATGGAAAGATCATGTGGCGAAAGTGATCGTCGTTAGAAGTTGTCCGCAAGGGGGTGTTCTATCGCCAACTTTGTGGAACCTAGTAATTGACGAACTAATAACCCTTTTAAACGATGAGGGCCTTCTAACGATTGGGTATGCCGATGATATCGTCGTCTTTGTTGTTGGAAGGCACATTACCGTACTCAGGGACCTCATGCAAAGGGCTCTGAATAGGGTACATGGGTGGTGTAACGAACACGGACTTGCAGTAAATCCTGCCAAGGCTGAGATAGTTGCTTTCACCAAGAAAAGAGGTACAAGACCTGAGGGTCTACATATATCTTGGTGGAGTACCACTACCGGTGGTTGAACAGGTGAAGTATCTAGGAGTGATCCTTGATAAATCACTGACATGGAAGGCTCATCTTGATACGTATGAAATACGTATTGGGCCTGTAGGAGAGCCATTGGTCCGAAGTGGGGACTGACTCCCGAAACGATCATATGGTTCTATAGAGTGATCATGCTCACATATGCGGCTCTGGTCTGGTGACCGAGGGTAACTTTGGTCACGGCTAGATCGCAACTGACACGCCTTCAAAGGGTGGTCAGTCTGGGGGCAACTGGCTGCATGAGGACTACACCAACTGCTGCGATGGAAGTGACCCTTGGTCTTCGGCCTCTTCACCATGTGATCGAGGCTGAGGTGGGGAGGGCTTTCCTGCGCTTGAAGCGTCTGGGATACGTGCAAAGAGGGGAAGAGTGCAGACACGTCAAGAAGCTCCGACTCCTGGAAGATATCCCAGTTCTGGCTCGAGCGGATGACGAATGCTTGCGCACGTACTACTTCGCAACCCCGTACAGGGCTATGATCCGGGACAGGGAATCCTGGGGAAAAGAGACGAATACACAGCCTCAAGGGACCGTCTGGTTCACAGATGGCTCATGCTCTGGTGACAGAGCAGGGGCTGGAATTTACTCTAGGAACCCAAGGACACAAATCTGTATACCATTGGGTGATGGTGTATCTGCATATCAGGCCGAGATATACGCTATCTTGAAATGTGCGCAGATAAACCTAGACAGAGGTTATGTGGATCGACGCATAACCATATACACCGACAGTCAGGCAGCAATTAAAGCCCTGAGTGGATATACCATCAACTCAGGACTTGCTGACGAATGTCGAGAACGACCTGCTGATCTTGCAAGTCGGAACGCAGTGCGGCTAGAATGGATTCCGGCCCACTCTGGTTTTGAAGGCAACGAAATGGCGGATGCACTGGCTGCGGAAGGGGCGGCAGCTCCTTTCTGCGGCCTGGGCCCGACCCTCGGCCTAACAAAACAAACAATACGCAAGGAGACGAGGAAGTGGCTGAGGAACCAGTACCTCGCTCTGCAGGGTCCTAGACAATCCAAATTTCTACTGAAGGGATGGACTGATGGACACGCTGGGGCAGCTATTGAACTACCAAGGAGTAGGTTGAGGAAGATAGCAGGACTCCTATCAGGGCACTGCTGTGTGAGGAAGCACCTCTACAACCTAGGAGTGGAGGAAAGTTTCCTATGTAGAGGTTGCGGCATGACTGACGAAACGTCACTCCATGTTCTCTTAGAGTGTCCACACTGGGCTGTATTACGCAGGCGAATCTTCGGAGTCCCTGTCATGGCCCCTGGAGACACAAACAGGCATCCACTGAAAAAGGTTGTGGCCTTTATTGAAGGGCTCGGTTTCATAGATGTGTAGGTAGCAGGAATGGTACAATGGGCCAGCCAGTAGCCTCAGTACCGGAACCTTGACTTTAGTTTGGCTAGGTCAAGGCTTCCCTGCACATTAAGTAGTAGTAGTAGTAGTAGTAGTAGTAGGGATGCAAAAGGAAATAATGACTATTAGATATTTTAGCGAAGTCGGCGTAAGAATGCTCCCAATTGGTTCTAATTTGTTTCCTATAAAAGGCCTGACAAAACAATAAGTTTGGTACACGTCATCCTTTTGTAGGCTCTCTTGGCTTCCAAGTGAACGTACTCATTTCCTTCTAAACCAAAGTGCCCTTTCACCCAAATAAACACAGGATTTCAATTCGCTTAATGATTTTTTAATTTCTAAAATTGTATCTGGTCTCTAACACTCGATTGGAGAACCTTCTATAGCATGTATTACTGACTTGGAGTCACACAGCTGAAAAGAGTGGTGATTGGAATTTTCTTAGTGTTTGCTATTCCTATCACATTAATTACGCTTGTTCTGATTGCTTGGGTTTTATAGTTTGAGTGCGAGGGTGGTTTAATTATTTCAACATTATCCTTATGGTGTTACTATATAACGATCCGACGCCGTTCACGCGAACACAATACATAGTTCGTAATAGGTCGAAACCTTCACAGCGTATTGTGCACGCTAAGGAAAAACTGGATTTAAATGTGCTATTAATTGACAGTCGCATATTCGGCATCCGTTATCCGGCTATCTGCTGTCATCTAATAACCTTTTTTAAATGTAAATTTCATATATGTTCATTTTGTATAAAGTCCATATATATCTATTCGAAAATGTATGATAATTTGGAGTTCAAATGAAGTTATTTGGTAAATTCATATTGTCAATATATTTTAAAATAATATGCGAAAGAAGTTGTTCGTACTCTCCTATCGTTTCTCAATAAGGAGATATTTGAAGAAACTTTTAGAACATTAAAAAATTGTTTGTCATGTTTTTCCAGTGCAAATTCGCCTTTGTCAAAAGTAAGGTAGTTAAGGTGAAGGCAACAAAAAGTACTGTTTCAGAGTGTTCTGAATATCACCACTGAGAATACGGTGTATAGTCTGCCTTACTCCGAACTTTGCCCATTCCGGTGGTGCGTTATTGTAAAGCCAAAACGTCTTCTTTCTTTGCCAAAAGCATTTATCACCCAACTACATAGTAAACCATTGCGGGCCATTTCTGCAAAATATGTTGTTGGCTTTCCGAGACCGCTTCGCACCACTACACCCGTTTAAAGTGCTAACTTTCCAAAGTTTCTCAACTCACGAACACAGAATATAATTACCTTGTTTGAATAATTTGGATTTACAATATATTTATTTGGAAAACTGAGTTTGTTTATCCTAATTTTATTCAGTCTAGAAACTTGGGACGTACTTAGAATACTTGGTAACTTCGACCCGACAGGGGAGGAAAAATTTGAAAGTGAAATGCTTAAAGCAACATGTTGCGTTTTTTTAACAGACGAATTATTAAATATAATGAGCTACTTCCTCAACGCTCAAAATTATATTCTTCCATTTTTTTTTCAATAACTATATCGAAACATCCACATCCCAGTATGTCACCAGCTCATATCAAAAATTTTATCTCAAACAGCATCTATCGTTCTCGGTCTTTCTCTAATTTTTCAACGCTTCTATTATTATTTGGCCATCTTGTGATCTGCCATTTAAGCTTAATCGACTAAACTTTTCGCTTTCTAGGTTATTTTTCCAACAGCATGCAATAATTGAATATATTTTATCTTCTCAAAATCTGCCATTTGTTTTCCTTTATTTCATTCTATAATCCGGAAATGTATCTATTTTAACTACAGAAACAACAAGAAAGTGCAGTTTTTTATGGAAAATTTATTTTTTCTACAATCACATTGAAAAGTAGGCTTTTTCGCTTGCCATTTACAACGAAAAGTTGACGTTTCTTGAGGAGAGTTACTTTACGCTCGCCAAGCGTAAAAAATTGCAAAAAGCTCGTTGCCCATAACAACCGATACTACAAACATAATTGTATCGACAGTGACAGTGGAAGTGACAGTGACATCATAGAGCAACCTGGCTAGGGAGTGTTTTTGCCTTCTGAAAATCTTTTACAATCTAATGAATCGCTGCTTTGTTAAGTTTTTAATTTTTTAAATAATTAATTAGTGTGATTGCGATGTTACCGTATTAATTTTTTTTGTGTTTCTGTGCTTAATTGTTGTGCCACGTTCTGAATATTTTGCATACACTGGCCGGATGGCCCTGCTAGCTGAGGCCTTTCCAATTGTAGAATAAGAAGAAATACATTGACAGTATTGACAATAATAATTATACGTTTAAAATTTTATAAAGTATATGACAGGTACTTGAAATAAGAAGTATGAATTTATCAATTTTATTACTTATAATATATATTCAAGTGATTGTAGAAAAAATGTTATATGTATTGCGAGCTAAAAGTGGAATTATTGTTCTCAAGCAATTAACGCGCGTTAACCCTTGCTTTCGAACAATAATTCCTTTTCGCTCTTAGTATATAAATAACTATTTCATTATAAATGTTTATTTTGAATGTTCTGAGAAAGGTAAATATGATTAATTTTTTAAATGGAACACCCTATACAAAACCTAGGTTATTCTTTCTTTTCCTGCTCTGTTTAATATAAAATTGGATAGTAGAAGACGTATGTGATTTATCAATTGCTTAAAATAACTAAGAGCCTCCCTAAGCGAATTCATAATCGTCTTTTGTTATTTTTATCAATAATAATCAGATGTAAAGCGATTATAATTGAAGAAAGAAAGAGTGAGGAAATCGACATTAATTCATACTCCTAACAAATTGGCTATAAACTCGAATCTCTACGCTTCATAGTGATTAACCCCATGTAAGAGAGTTTAGGTAAATGTGAATAATCTCAGTAAGGATTTGACAGTCGTTAGAAAGCTGTCTTGAATATAATGAGACCCTAATTTAGTACGGTGCTTGATTTTATGTTTAAGTTACTACTATTACTTTATGTCGTTGATATTTCTCGTGAGATTAACCTAAACTGTCTTCCAATACTGACATTTTTTGGAAGTATTTAATTATTAGGCACAAAACGTATTTATTAAAATATTTATATAACAAAAATAAAAAATTTAGAAAAAAGACCATAAGACCAAGCATAGGTTTAGAAAAGAATTTGGAGCTAGGAATTATCATTAATCTGATCAACTGGTACCAAAATATATAATAAACAAGTTTGTGTGAAATTATCAAAGGTAATACCACGAGTGCTTCAAATTTTATCGCTAATTTTTTCTTTTCCACGAAAACTTGTTTATTTGGCAAAAATAGGAAAACAAACCAATTCGGTTTGTTTGAATGTTTTTGCCTCAAATAAACAAGTTTGAGTGATGAAAATAAAAAATTATTTGATACTATTTGAAGAACGAGTTCTATTTGGGAAGATTCTTTTTTTCATCAATTCTGGAGTGGAATTTTCTATTAAATGTTCAATATTCTCTTGAGTGATGGCACTGAATCGGTTTGTGTTCATTTTTCAATATACTTCCAAGCACTTTTAGTTGTCAATAATGACTAATTCAAAGTAAAATGTTGACGTTTCAATGTAAACAAGGTATTATCGATGAGGAAGCAGAATTATCAGTATAATACCGAATGATTGGCAAGAATAATGTATTGCTATTGGTTAAAACCACCAAAATGTCAGATTTTGACCAGTGAAAAAAATAATCATGGTAGTTTCAATACATGAGTCAGCAGATATGAGCTTATCTACAGGTTGCGAAAAGTCTTATCGCGACACGATTCACACAAGTACGACAAGGAAAATATGAGAAAAACTACTATGGGAGTGGTTATATTCACAGGAATTGGGCGATTTTCAAATTAATGCAACAATAAACAAATTAACTATTGCATCATCCGAATGATCTCCAAAATACCATTTTATAATTTGCACTTTTTCGCAGGTTAAGTATGTTATTGCAGGCATTGTAAATAATTTATTTTCAAATACAATGGCATGCGCTACCAACGTGATCAACATTTGTAGCGAAAAGATAAAGGAATAAAAGTTTAAATGTGAATTCTCTGTAAAGGACACTGTTGCCGGATAAAAGTGTTTAGTTTTACCTAATAGTCCATGAGCTCGAAAAATAACGAACGAAAGTAACGGGACAAATTCATCTGCGCTTATGGAAACAGCGGTTAAAATAGGAGGGCACTGAGCACTGGACGTTTTTGGTAGAAGGAACACACCCATTACTGATTGCACACAATTATTCTTCTCTCTCTTTCAAGTAGTTTTTCTCAAATTTTCAATGTGGTACTTGTGTAAATCGTATGTGGCGATAAGACTTTTCGCAACCTGTATAACTTAGGTATAGGTTTATTCAGAAAAAATCAGGAAAAACATTAAATTTATCATTTTTTGGAGACCAATCTACTAGGAGAAATTTTACAATGCCATAACCGAGAATAATCAAAGTAAAAGTACCTTCAAACAGTCAACCGAAAGTGATTCATACCATTTTGCCATGGATCTGAGTTAATAGCTCCAAGCTATAGAAAAAAAAACGAAACTTTGCATACCTACCACCTGGAATAAAGCTCCCACATAAAAGTGAGTATCAGCTGAAATTTGATTGAGAACTCTTGAAAATATACACAGAAACTCTTCAGTAATACTTTAACCTCTAAAGTTTCCATTTTATAAACCATCAAAGTAAGGGTAGTGAAGACTTCCAAAAATCAAATCCTAGAACCAAAAAGTACTGCTCTGTACCTTCTAGCTAATTAAATCATCATCCAGTTTTGTGAGAATAATTTAATTCCATTCCAAAATAAATGAAAGTATTTTGTTCATTTCATTAAACATTAGAATAGAATAAAGTTGAAAATATTCAGAAAGAGATTAGCAGATCTTCAAAATATAATAGGTACATGGAAAATAAGTATCCAGAACGTTTCTCAAAGGTGGTTATCGGAATGCATAAATAAGAATTGTATTTTGCTGATATTATAATCAATGGGCTCATTTACATACATTTTTTTTATTTTACCATTAGGAAGAGCACATCATTTTGAGGCTCTGTGCAAAAAATTAGACGTCAGCGAGACTCCTAAGTCGCCTAAAAAAATTATAAACATTAAACAGCGCTCCTCTCCGAATTTCAGGCGCGACGTCATCGCATATGAAATCTCTTGTTGAGAGAGCGGACACCGCGCCGATCGGTTTTCGGTTAGATGACTACTTCGCTAGTAACAGTAGGTATTTTGCTAGCTTATATGCTTATCATTCATTATACATTTCAGCAAACTCTAAACAGTGTTATGTTTGTGAAATAAGAACGTTTGGAAATAATTTAAACTATTCGACACAATAGACCAAAGCCAGAGTAAAAAACGCTATAAATATTGTGCGGATCCAGAATGTAAAAGTACTACGATTAAAACATCTAACAAAACATTTATTTCTATTAAGAAGGATGCAAAAAAACGGAAGCAATGACAGAAAACCATAAAAAGACTCAAAGCATTCACTGATAAGTCAACATACTCTGTTTGTGTATTTTTAGGATTTCATTTTTCTTCAATAAGAATTGTTATAAATTATATTATAAAATACGTTGTGAATCCATATAGAGAGGGTTATTGAAAACCACACGCTTGTATTAATCTAATTTTTTTTTAAATACGTAGATGATATTGTTCTTATAGCTTGTGGTGTTATTAATGTTCAAAATTATTCAATAAAATAATGGGTCAGCTCTTCACAAATTAAATTTTATTAAATAGGTACTGCTTTTTTTCCAAAAAACAGGTAATCTTTTTCAGTAGATCATCAACAAAACTGGCGTATATTATTTAAAAAAAATTATTTTATTTGATTCAAAGTCCGGATCAGCTCTAACAAATATCGCTTTTTTTACCAGTGAGGTGCATGTGCATTTAGATCTGATGTAAACATTTGGAACTATTATTACCTGCTCCATCAAAATAAGTTTTCTTGTTCTTTTCAACATTGGTGATTTAATTTCCACTACACATTAATCATAAATAGCATTTGGAGAAGCTCCTTCAATTGGGCAGTCTGCAGTTAAAAATATTGCAATTTTTTACTCAGTATCATATAGCGTTATCTCCGTAACGTTGTCCACCAGACCAGGAATAAAATAAAACATCTGGAATCACCCTGTATATCATTTGAGAGAGCATGTATTTATGAAAATATTGACATTTTTAATCATTCTGGCCGGAAAACAGCCAAAAACGATGTGTCACATAGTATAAAATTATAATTTAATAAACTCGTGTTTTTGATTAAAAAAACTTCATAATCATTAGAAAGTCCACTTCTGGAAGATTTAATGAGTCTGCTTTTTTAAAATTAGGTCCACACATTTTATTTTATTCACAAAAATTTTTGTAAGTTATTCAAAATAAATAAATTCTACGCGAGGCACGTTACAGTCAGAAACTTTCATATGTGGTGACGTCACAGTCATAGTCTTCGCCCCGCTACGGTATGCTTGTTTAATTGGTTGTATTAGGAGAACGACATATTCTATTGACATGAAATTTTCAAAATAATATTTTTATCCCTAGTACTTTGTTTTACGACAGTAAAAAATGATTTCAAATTTTAGCCCATTGTATACGTACACTTCAGCCAAATATCTTATTGTATTTTTGCCCGTTCATTTCCATAGCACCAATCCAACTTTTTACCCTGCACGAGTTTTTACAAGTGTAGGTCCTGTGATTCTCCTGATAGCGACTTTCTTTACTTTTAAATGTGTCGTATATGCATCGTCTTGATTTTCTTTAATCATAATCAGCATGTGATGTCCCCATTGATAGTTCTAATTTCCTCGGGTTTTCCTATACTGGTGGATGAAACCTGTAATAGTTCCTATGTTGTTTCAGCTCAGGCTGAACATTTCCTCTATACGTATCAATCATGGTTTTGTTTTGACATGTTTACCCATCAATTTCCTATGCTGCTCCCTGATCCAGTTTTTTCTGTTCCAGCTCAGACTATGTCCGCAGTCTATCTGCAAGTTCGTCTGCTTTTTCACTGCGCATGATAGTCTAGTGACTTAGTTCTTTGCCAAAATATTCCTTCTTGTTTGTAATCGACACCTCAACTGAAATATCGTTTGGTCGTGCAATCTGTTTTCATACTTAGCCCGCCCTTTGACAAAACACAGCTATGTACCCGGATCTAGCAAGCATAGGCGTGCCTACAGGACACCCCAATTCCTCAAAAGATCAATCTATTGAAAACATTTTATGAGGAAGCAGTTTTTAATTCTTAAAATAAATTTCGAGAAATTGAAGGGCGGCACTATGCAAAAGCAATGTTTCGGCGGGCACGGCTCTTTGTTTTTTCATCAAAAGATTCCGATTTGAAATTAGGCCCCCCCTAAAAAAAGCCTGCGCACGCCTATGCTAGCAAGTTTCCCATTTTATGGATACCTAGTCTTAACTCTCTTTGTATTATAAAGTAAAAGGGAGATAGGTACCTTACTTGAAAGAATAATTGTTTCTTCAGTTGAATCGTATTCAAATTTCCATACAAACTGATAATATGTTAATAAACGAACGATTAAATAATATTTTTTTATAATCAATGTACAGTTTGGTAAATTCGCACACACAGTGTTAAAAGCAGCGATAAGACATTATTTGTGATGGAAAATTAAAGAATATGGTATTAGGTTTCCACTAGCAATGTGTACTGGAATACTTTTTGTAGGGTTATTACAAAATATGCCAGTCCTTATGGTCAATATTTATCGACCTAAAACTAAATTTTAGGAAATCATTTTTAACTGAACATATCCCAGTATATGATCAAATTTAAATTGAAGCGGTCAATGAAATTTCACAATTGTTTACAACCTAATTATTGATGTAGGTACAATCCATAGCAATTGTTAGCACATTGCCATTTTATTCGTTTAAATAATTAAACATTTTTTCATCATGAAGACCGTTGGGATGGTGTAATTTTTGTGACATCTGTCAATTGTTTTCGTTGCGTTTAATTCGTTAAAATTTTGTTTTGCAATTACTTGGTATTCTAAATTTACACATAATACATGACATAGATATTACACCTGATATTATTCAATGTATAGGGTGTGGGAAAAAGTAACAAAAAAGCTAAAGCTAATGCAAGCGGTGATATAATTTTGGCAATTCCAATTAAAAACCCAAAGGACGAAAATCTGCGTCGACTTCAAAAAGATTATGTCGCTCATCATTCCGACTGAATGCGAAAAATTATGCATCGCCAAACATTGTTTTCATTGAAGATAAAACGGACCGGTTAATATCTTCGTTAGAAGATAAAACAACGACGCGAGTGTCTTTAATTAAAAATAAAATGTGCTCAGCAGTTTGATCTGTGAAAGATAAATAGACGGCAAGATTTATTCAACACAATTTAAATTAATAATTTTATTGGTTTTACAGTTAGAAGCTCCAGTTAGCTAACAAATAATCGTGAAAATATATTAAAAAAAATTTGTATAGGATTTTAACGATAAAAAGACGATTATGTCATTTTCAGTTACTTTCCTGCTTATAAGAATAGATATTAATATACCAACCGTAAATACAATTCATCCTCAACAGCCAGGGACGTTGTCAGATCAACTGGTAAAATTCCCCAGTTTGTTTTGACGTTTATTGACATTCGATCATCGTCTAATATCTACAACTTTTTTTGGTGCTTTTAAATTCATTGTTTCTTCAAGATTAAAAAAGCAGTTATTTTCATAACTAATTATTTAGGCAAATCTACAGTTAATAAAATTAGCCGAAGCAGCTGAACAGTAAATTTCAAGAGATGGTAACATATTTTGAACGAGAATGCCGGAATGGGAGCCCGCTTCTCCCGCTTACTGCTGTAAGATACGTAGGTGAATTCGCTATTTGTATTCATTATTATTAATATTATTGTTACATATTTAAATGTAAATGATTGAATGTTAGGTTGAGTTGATTAAACTTGATATATTATCAGATTGACTATTCTAGTTTTCGGTAAGTGAAGAAAAAAACTACAGCTTGGCAACATCACAATATTTTGTTTTGCAACGTCATGGTCTTTTTATCGTAAATAAACTATATTCTTTCAAAATACCCTGATTTCAAATTTAACGAAATATTCACTTTATTATTCCACAGCCTACATCGTAGGATTATGGAACTAGCGATCTGATCCAGCTTCCTTTCCCAGTTTTTAATAAATAAAATCACAAACTACTGCTATTCAATTGTTTCTGCTTTAATAAAAATGAAATGTGTAGCCCCTTTTAGACGTAAATTCTAAATCACAGAGTCAGTATGCAAGATTCGGAATCACATGAAGATTATTGCAGTGGTCTGTTAGAAAACTGAAGACGAATTTTTCAGTACGTGTGCAGTCCCACACACTTCCATACCTAGTTGTTATTTATTGCAATAGAGTACACGCATATTTCATATTTTGCTTAGATATTAATTTGTAATAGTAAAGTTGATATCAAAAATAATTAATAATATGGAATAAACCAGTTTCCATTGGAAATTACTCCCAAATTTTAAAATAAAATTCAAATGTCAATGCACTTTCCGATCACCACCCGAGGATTTTCGAACGCTACCGATGATACGTGTGATGTCATACAATTTGTTTACTTTTGTCAATATGGCCGGTATTGCATTAGGTTTTGTGTTTAAATTGTATTTTAATTAACTATTAATTGCTTCATCGACGTAAAAATATCATTTATGTTTGTTAAAGACCATTACGTGTTTGTGTGTGGTTTTTTTCCCTAAAAGTCAACGTAAAGTGGAAGGTGGACATAAATATTCAATATATTTTTATTCAATATATTTTGAAACAAAATATTTTGTTTGGAGTTTTAATAAACGCTGATTTACACCCTGGAACAATGCAATACTTGGAATACCAAGTTTCTTTTCGGAATTATCCATTTTTAAAGTTTTTAGAAACAAATTAGGTCACAAAAACTCAGAGCGTGATACACGAATAAGAACGTAAACAGATCGAGTGACGTCAGCGGATGGGGCAGCCATCTTTATGACGTAAAGCGCGTTTTGGCGGACTTTCAAATTATATGATTTTTAAAGTCGTCTTAAAAGTAGATTAAATATTTTTTAAAAAAAAAGGTATGCAAGGTGTTAGAAGACCTGATAAAGCGTCAATTCCCACCAATAGCAAAATTTATGCTTGTACCCTATTGGTCCAGAGACACTGGGTGGTAAGAATAAAAGTGAGCATTAAAAATTCGGAGGAAATAATCCACGTGATATGAATAAAAACAGAAGCAGATACTCCGCTTCGGTAGGTTCTTATGTACATTTTGTTGTGAGAATATTCTCATTTTTGATGTGAATAAAAATGTTCTGTAGGATGAGAGTCTCCATACTTTTGGTGTCTGATACTCACCAGACTTCAGTTTGACCGTGGTAAAGATATGGCTCAGTTCATAATTTGCGTTCAAAAAGTATTATAAATCTAGAAGAAGTACGTGTAATCGTGAAGATCCGACTTGCCGTCTTTGTCTGGAAGATGATGAAACAGCAGAGCATATAATTTGTGCCTGCCCCCCGTGGCTCGAATCAGGTATCTGATGTTTAGCAGGGTCTCTCTCGCCCTCGGACCTAAAATATCATTCACCAAATAAACCACTCGGCTTTGTTAAGAAGCTGAATTTGTTTGGTGGCATCTGAATAGGTGTGAGCCACAAAAGACTTTTGCCAGTCGCAGTGGAGGTCCTTATAGACCCACTCACCACAAACCTAACCTAACGTGTAATCGCGACTTTGAAGCATTGTATCGATTTGGTAAAGAGAATGTCGAGTGGCTATCAAATAAATTTTTCGGTGTAGAAGAGGTCGTGCTATATGTAACACTAATAAAATGAAAATATTTTTGAGATATGTAGGTTGAACCGGGGCTTCAAACAGAAGGAGGAAAATATATTGGTGATCTAAAATTAAGACGCAAGCTGCTGACCAGATGGATAAAATTCCCTCGCACTCCGGCGGATTAATAATAGCCAAAGGAATATGGCAAAAAAGTACACTTTCCATTTGCCGTGGGTGTGATCGATTGCACCCATATAAAAATGAAAAAACTTCTTGTCATGGTGATTAATCGCAAGGGATATCATAGCATCTATGTTCAAGCCACTGGCAATGCTTGGTTTACAAGCGTAGACGAATCATGTGGATCTGTTCACTATGAACGGAAAACTTTGAATTGGACACCATACCTTCGTCAAATATAACGGCGTGCGTTTAATTTTTAACCACTTCTCATAGAATTGACCCTATTGTTTTTTTAAGCAGTACATTATTTTTTATACAATCACATTGAAAAGTAGGCTTTTTCGCTTGCCATTGACAACGACAAGTTGACGTTTCTTGAGGAGAGTTACTTTACGCTCCCCGAGCGTAAAAAATGACTAAACGCTCGTTGTCCATAACAACCTATACTACAAATACAATAATTGTATTGACAGTGACAGATATAAAAGTTTGAAATATGTTTGAATTGACATATTTAAACTGACAGATTTTTTGTGAAGTTTTTATTAATTCTACTTTATATTTGTTTTTAATAGATACAATTGAGTGATTGCAGAAAAAATGTTGTATGAATTACGAGCAAAAACGTGACATTATTGCTTTCGAGTATAATGTATCACTTTTCGCTCTTAATACATAAATAATTATTATGTATCATCGATAGGTTTCAGAGAGCTTTCCCACTAATAATTTTTTAAGTAAATTTTTGATACCGTAAATTTCCAATTAATAAAATACTAGCCGTATGGCACTAGCTAATATTGTAACTCTCTTTGGGTGATTGAAATAATATTACTTCAAATGACAAATGACAGGTGTTCGCCATAATGAACTCTCGATTGATTCACGTAATCAGTTTAAAAATCAGCAAATTATGTCTTTGGTTGAGACGTAAACACCATTTTCCTGGGGGATTCTTTATAACTCTTACAAAGCTATAAAACTTTGTTTTAATGGATGTCTGGGCTCAACTTCCGATCGAATCGATATAGCCATCAGCAATGTCGGTTTTCTAAATACCTTCTATGTATTTATGGTATCAAATAAGAATAGTAAATAGTAGGCGTTTTATGAGATACATTAGAAACCAAATAAATACCCTTACAATACTGAGATAATGTAGTGATGATAGTAACAATAGTACGTATACGAAATGTTGTTTCTGTAATATAAGACAAAAGCTAGATGAGGTAGCTAATCAGCCTATTCCACTGAGAACTTTCCAGATCTATTGTGGCCCTCTGAACCTAGATTACATTCTCCTAAGTAGCCAATCAACCTCAGGACTGAATATTTCATGTAATTTCTTGCCGGTGGCTTTTCATCGCCTTGTACAAGAAACCGCACATTCGCCAGGTATTCTCACTGGCCTAGGATGTGCCCTGCAACATCCTCTTCTAGGAAACAATATCTGCACATGGCTTTGTCTGTCAACAACATTAGCATTGCGTGCATGTTAAGTGCCCTGTTTACATACCTACTAAGGCATTGATAGTTTTCCTATCTTTGATTATTAGGTCTGCCGTAAAACTTAGCGAATATCATCTAATGAGCTGTTTCGCCAGTCTCTGTGCTGATGAGATTACCAACATTCTAGAGATTTCTGTGCCCCCACTTCCTTGTGGCCAAATTTATTGTCGACTTTACGATGCCGCAGTAGGATCCCGGTCCATTGAATGCCATTTTTGAGCCTTGCCTAGCCGTTTCATCCGCTAATTTGTTGCCATTATGACCACCGTGCTCTGGTCCCAGGCTACCATGACCTTGAAATGGTCTTCAAGTGCCTTCCGTGCTGCTTGGCGGTGACGGCACCTATATACAGTGTGGAAACGACTTATGGAATAAAATTATTTTTGTCATTATTTTAGCAAATTATAAAAAATGCCGAGACACGTCAACTTTTGAATTGAGTTGTGCGTTATGTGAACATAAATGTAAATGTTAATGAACCGATTCCAACAAACTGAATAATGTATGGTCAATTATGAATTATACAGGGTGGAATTATTATTTTTACAGTTATTAAACACATACATAAAATACCTGAGGTATTTGATTTTAACACATTAAAATAAATGCTCAAAATGTTCTCCACCTAGTTGTTGGCAATAGCACAGTCTCCTATAGAACTCCTCCTCAACTTTGTTCAAGTTTGAGGTGAAATATTCCGTAATTCTATAGTCATCCTGTCTTTGAGGTCTACAATGCTAGTTGGTTGTGTTGCATATACTTTGTTCTTGAGATAACCCCACAGAAAAAAATCTAACGGCGTAAGATCTGGCGATATAGCTGGCCACTCAATAGTACCTCTTCGTTCAATCCATTTATTGGGAAGATTTCATCTAAATAGGTTCTTATCATTAAAGCATAATGGGGTGTTGCCCGTCTTGCTGGAACCAAAAATTTTCATTCGGTAAGCTAGGATCTAATGCGTTGGGATATAAGTTTGCCAACGCATGAATAACTTCATTTCTAGGCATATTTAAATATTTTTCAGATGTCAAATTTCCATCTATAAATATAGGACCAATAATATGGTCGCCTATGATACCGGCCCAAACGTTCACCTTTTGAGCTATCTCATTTCTGTTCAGCTTATTCATCAATCTTTCGCAGAAATCCATTCTACGATCTGGATCGTCTTCTGTTAACTCCTGCACAAAAGTTAATTTGTAGGGATGAAGTTTTTCTTTATGAAGACATCTTAGTACAGTTGTATGACTAACATTATTTTCACGGGCAATTTGACGTGTACTTGAAGTTGGATTCTCTTCGACACTTAACAAAATATCCACTTTCACATCATCTTCAACGAAGTGTGGTTCTCTTTTCAATGGTTTGACATGTCCAAGTTCTCTGAATTGTGCATGAATTTTAGACACAGTACTTTGTTAAATATTAGGCAATTCGGGATACTTGTGATTAATTAAGTTTGCCACTTCAACTTGACTTCTGCAGTTATCCCCGTACCCGATCATCATTAAAATCTCAATTCGGTGGGTCTCAGTTAAATATTTCATTGTTATGTCGACAAGGAAAGAGTGTTTGACAGATATTTTACTTTTTCAGTATAAACTGTCAACACATCAACTACTGACAGAATAGAAAACAATCCACATTATTTACCGATTTTGTCTAATAATTGGCGTTTTTAGGCAATTTTTAGGTATTTATGATAAAATTCATGGGCGTAGCAGGTTTTGTTTGATATACAAATACGTCTAATAATTAGTTAGTCTAGATTTTTGATAAATTCATATTCAGCTAATTTAAAAAAGTACCAATATTTCAAGTGTAATAAATTATTAATTTTAAATTTTCACCCTGTATAATTCATAATTGAATTTAGTTTGTTGGAATCGAAAACATGCAAATATACAGGGTGTTTCATTAAAAAAAAAACACAACTCAATTCAAAAGTTGACGTGTCTCGGCATTTTTTATAATTTTCTAAAATAATGACATAAATAATTTTATTCCATAAGTGGTTTCCACACTGGTATATATATATCCTCAATAGAAGAACTCAATAAAATATTGCTGGTCTGGATCCCTGGCCACTCTGGCATGGAAGGAAACGAGAAGGCAGACTTTCTTGCAAGAGAGGGTGCCGCACGTGTTTCTATCGGACCAGACTCTACAATTGGCATCGCAATATGTTTTGCCAAACAAACACTAAATACCTGGACAGCAAGAAGAGCTTAAGACTTCTAGCATAATTTACCAGGATTGGTTCATTCAAAGGCTTTTATACATCCTTCGAAGAATGTCTCCAAACAAATGCTAAACTATAGCAGACATGACCTACGTTGTCTAACAGGCCATTGTCATATGATTCATCATATGCTTAAACTTGGAAGATCCGACTTGCCGTCTTTGTCTGGAAGATGATGAAACAGCAGAGCATATTATTTGCGCCTGCCCCACCTCGGCTCGAAACATGTATCTGATGTTTGGCAGGGTCTCTCTCTCGCCCTCGGAAACATCTGTCATGAATGTATCCTTCTATGGATCCTTGGTAAATTATAGGTGTGGAAGGACCTCTGAATAGGTGGTGTTGCTGGTTACTCGGTGGGTCATCTTACAGGAATAAAACAACTACCTGTAGCACTGGGACATGTTCTGTTTATCACTTTATTTTACTCGTATACATTAAACTACTTATTACTAACGCTAATATTAATAATAATGGAATATCAATAGTAATTGTAATAAGAATGATTAGAATGAATAGAATGCATAGAATGAATGTTAAAACACTATCGTTAACCTATTTATACGACGAGTCAAGTTCATCATTACTAAATATAAATAATACTGTTTATGTTTATTTCACGCTCTGAACTTGACTTCGTACGTGCAACCTTCCTATTTCTTTTTTATATAACGATTCATGATTTATTGGAATTAGCTTCAAGGGAATTTATTATTTATATTATTGAAACTTATTGTTTTGACCAAAAGGCCTTACCTAACCTACTTATGTCTTGGTATACCAGGTTGCCTCAGCTTGTACACAAGCCTGGGTACACATATTCTTTGTACGAATGAGATGAACTAACTGTAAAAAAACTAATCGGCAAACTGTTAGTTGGATGAATTAATAGAAACAAATAATTCTTACAACTTTTCAAATGTTCAATTCACGGTTGACTGAATGTATAATTTTAATTATTCGCTTTGTAATTTACAATCGGTAATTCTTATTTCCAATTCCTAGAAACACTGTGTAAACATAAACGACGTAAATGAAATTTGAACCTTTAAAATAATTCTGTAGCATTGGAGTAGCTAGAAATTTATTAATTATTTGATATGTTTTTGCGTTGACTATATTTGATTATCTGCAGGTGTACATTTACATCTCACTTATTCTACTAATTAAATAGTAGAAACCAATTTATGAAGGATTTCGCTTTAGTACATGTGTTACGGTTGAAAGGAAGAAATCCCAATCTACATACATGTTCTAAAAGCTTATCAAGGTTATCATCAGCTCCGGGGTTTGAACGCAATTAAAACGAAATCAGTTGAGATATAAAACTCAATTGGGTTTTAGATTAGAAGCTTAATGTTAAGTCATATATCTTCAGCTTATAATTAATTCAAAAGCCATATAGTTACATTGAACAGAGGTATAACGCGAATTTTATAGTACGAAGAATTTATTGTCTCGTTAGAAGCCAGCATCGTAGTGTGTCGCGTATGCAATCTGAATTTGAAATAACTGTATAAATTGTTAGAAACGCTTATGGAACGATGCAGCATTTTTAACTATATCGTAAAAGATTAAATTTAATCCGAGTCATCAAAAAACGAATTGATACTTTTACTTGTTTAAACAGAAAACAAGAAAGTTTTATAATCTTCATATTATTATTACGAAAAATATTAAATCATTTGTTGTCAATCTCCGAACAATAAATCTACTTACTACAGGGGTAGCACGAAAATGGCTGAGGACAATTTTGAAATTTATTTTTGATAATACACTTTTTCACTAAAACCGCATCTAAAACACAAGGTTGACATTCGCAAAACTAGTGTTTAAAGTGCGAAAAATCACATCTCGTTTATATTTTGTTTCTTAAACATCACATCAAGTGTATCTTCTGTTATTTATATTTAATATTTCGTGATAATTTTGTAGTGTCATTTGAATTTCAAATGACACGTCAGTCATTGTCATCTTGTGAATATAATTGAAATAATATAATATAATTAAGTATTTTTTTCCCGAGGCTTTGCTTTGCTCCACTCTTGCCTCAGAAAACTCGTGACTAAAGTAACGTTTTTGACAATAATTGGTACTTAATATACTATTCTGTCCTCTCTTTCGAAAACTCGTGTATAGAGCATAATCAGACACTAGCGTCCATAGTGGCGAAAATAAACATAATTATACTGTGTGAGATCAAATAAATATTACTTATAGTAGTTACTGTACGAAATATAGAGAGATTCTTAATCAAAAGAAAATGTCAAACGTTATAGTAATTAAAAGTGCATTCCAAGAAATGTATGTCTCGGACTTACGATTGTCATCTAACATGAAAGTTGCAATAGTCAGGGCCGGATCTACAATGGGGCATCCGGGGCCCCCTGGCAGAGAATAAAAAGGGAAGAATATTCAGCCCTTTCTGGACATTAAAAATTTTATACAAAAACAAACTTGAAAAAAAAAATTGAAACATATTAGTTCACTCAGAGTTTGCTAGTTTGATTGAATGTAAAAAAGAAAGAAACATGGCATTGGGGATTAAAAAAAATTGAAACTTTTGATTTTGTCTTTCTCCTCGTTCTTCAAGATGGAATTTTACAAATAATGAGCTTACCGTCAAAATTATTGCAGTCAGAAAATAGATTTTTTTTGCACATGATCAGCTTCAGAATGCGTTACAGAGAATTCAGAGCTTGAGAGAAAATTTCAATCCATTACTGATGAATGTGTCAGAAATTTGCGGTAAGTGGAAAATTGAAAAAAAGTTTCTAGACAAAAGATTACGTGAGGTAAAGTCTCACTTTGATGAGTTGTCGCAAGATGAGAGATTGAATGATCCTCAACAACGCCTTCGAGTTAATGTTTTCTACCCGATGATAGATACAATATTATCGCAAGTTGAATCTAGGTTTGTTGAAATGAAAAATGTTCTGAAAACTTATAAAATCCTGCAACCTCAGTATCTTACAAATTCATCCAAGAGCGAGTTGGAGCAAGAAGCTGATTTGTTTACCAAAACCTTCTCGAATGATGTGTCACATTCCTTTTCCTCTCAGTTGCTTTCTGTACGATCAACATTTTCAAACGAAATCAATTCAATGAAAGATGTCAAAGAGCTAGCCCATTTCTTGATAATTCAAAATGCGTCATTGTCGTCCAGTTACCCAGATGTGTGCACAGCACTTCTGATGTTTCTAACTGTCCCTATCACTACTGCGAAAGCTGAAGGGACTTTCTCTAAATTAAAGTTAATCAAAAACTACTTGCGTACCTCAATGGGACAAAATAGACTCAGTATATTTAGCGCTACTGTCCATTGAAAATCAAAGAGCGCGCAAGATTGACTTTAATAAGGTAATAAACAAATTTTCTTCTAGAAAATCTAGAAAAAAGTGTTTTTAGTTTTGAGTTTCTGCGTTTGTAACGAAATGTCATAAGAGCATTTGCAAACATTCTACACGTAGGACATTACCTGCAGATTATAATAACTGTTTCTACGTTGTGAACAATAAATATCGTCATTAACAGAAAACTGTCGTTCTTACTTAATATTTATACGATATTATCATAACAATTGATTTTAATATGGGACCCCAAATTGTCTTTTGCTCCGGGGCCTTTCCAACTCAAGCTCCGGCCCTGGCAATACGCGGCCAATGCGAGTCATCCAATACGCAGCCGACTTAGAATAGATTACGCGAGGTCTCTGTTTACATGCGGTTTTCTTTGGGACCGTCCAGACTATAGTAATGTTTTTTAGATTTCTCACTTTGAAAATGTATTGCTTTGGTAAGATTTTCCTGAAAGCTGTTCAATAAGAACGAACTTTTGAACTTTAAGACATTTTCACATCTATTC
This sequence comes from Galerucella tenella, assembly GCA_910591685.1. NCBI lineage: Eukaryota > Metazoa > Arthropoda > Insecta > Coleoptera > Chrysomelidae > Galerucella > Galerucella tenella. The sequence goes on along the minus strand of CAJUYH010002054.1, from coordinate 957 downwards.
CTTTGAATAACAACACTTTTGTTCATAAATAATCTCGAGAAATTCAGCTTAAATTTCGTCATAATATTTCGGTTTCTGACTAACGCTTCAGATTCAACACTACAACTGCTTTAGATAAGTCTTAACATACGGCACCCATTTCTCTATCTTCAATTAATGAGTTAATTATAACTGTAAGAGCTTTATAAATTGGTGTGATTGTCGATTTTCCTTTCCCAAATCCGTTCGGATGTTCTGAAATTAAATTTTGTTTACCTAAAAATGTATCTCACCAAAATATAACTCTTTATTAGTGTAAATGTTCCAATGGTAAAAATAAATTGTCTTTATGAGAAATACAGTATTCACAGTGTAACTAGTATATTTTTCTAAAGCATCTTTTCTAGAGTTACATTTACCCAAAAAGCTATTTTTATTCACTACTGCTTCAACATTTTTATTCCAAACAAGGAAAACTAAAAGTTATATTTAATTCACGGCTATTTAAATTCAACATACGCTAAAGTTAAGGCGAAGGACTGGGTATTTGGAGCTCTTAGCGAGGATAGCAAAGCCAACTGAAGCGGAGATGGTCAGCTTCGAAAGGAACAGGAACTGTACAACTTCACAGGAACAATAAAACAGGAAGTACAACTGGCGTTACCATACCTAAAAAATTGCTGACTGTAGAACTGCAGAAGAAAGGGAAAATGGAGATCAGGACTGGGATTAGGGGAGCGAATAGGTAAAACAGATCGGGTAAATCGATATACTTTGATCTTGTCATTTTATTTGTTCTGTTTCGCAAAAAAAAATATATAAATCAGCAAATAATTCAATAGAAATAAATTAAAGCAGCACAAGAAATATATGATGAGAGAACTGAAAATGTTCACCACACAATTTAAAATATTGACACTTGTGGTCTTATTGGTGGCAGATGAAGGAAGACTTTAAGCTGATCTGAATTATCCGAAG
>CAJUYH010002053.1:10000-43044 GCA_910591685.1 Galerucella tenella | reverse complement strand
GATAATAAAATTTTGAATCAAGTCTTCACGCTGTCTCGAACAAATTAATTTCAGTATGATAATGTAGTGATCATGCCAAACGTTCAGGTTTTCATATTATTAAATTCATAACGATTAAATTTATCAATTAATCTTTCACAGATGACCGCAGCAATTGATTTGAAATTTTGCATATAGACACTTTTGGGCATTGATCAAGATTACTGTACAGCAGTTTTAACGCATTACAAAACCAATAATTTGGTAATTGAGTTTTTATGCAGTCCAATTTGCAGTGTATTTTTCATAACGCAATGCATTATTACATAAAATAATACCCTGAACATTTCAATCAACTGTTAGTGTCACTGCGTGCTACGTGCAAAATTTCAAGTGAAATATTAAATTGGAATTAAACTAAAATTACAAAATAAAATAAAAACAAATATATTTTTTTTCGGTAATATAAATTTAATAGAGTACTGATCTCATCAATTTATCAGATGAACCAAGAAGACAGTGGACTTTTGTAAATTCAAGATAAATTATCTGATGACACTTTCAACTCAATCAGACTCGTAAGATATAGAAAAATGTAAATTTAACATTGTGATATCATCCAGGATATTTTCCTTTCATAATTGCATATTAATTGGTTGCAACAGAACAATTGAAACTGCGCAGTAGGCAGTAAGCAGTTAGACATAAAATATCAATTTTTTTCCTGAGTTCAGGGTAGGAGAAAGGTGCTGGGATTTCCATGAAGGAACAAGTTCCTTAACATCCGCATATACAGATACACGATGGAGACAGGTATACAATAAATGGTATATAGAGGGGCACTTTCGCTGACCGCCGAGACTCGCAGGGATACCCATGTGTTTTGCTCTTACATAATCTCTCGCGCAAGGCTATTACGCATTGAGTCATTTGATCTTTTTCCGTCTCACAAATTGGGGCAGACCTATCTTTCCTTTCCTTTTCATATTTCTGTTATTTGAGAAGTGTGTCGACAAGTACGCGCTGTTTATATTACACTAGTCAGGTGATCTCTCTATGTATATAAACATATATATCTAATATCTTACAAATCAAAATATTTTTTTATTTTATTATTGTTGCATTAATAGTTTATGCAACTTCACTGTGAATATTATTTTAGATACCTTTGAATTGTAATTATTTAATTGATTAGTGCTGGCACTTTTTTTTTCCAATTCTTTTGCTTGGGTTTGTGGACAAATAAATTTTATAATAAACATTATTATGTGAAAACAGTAAGCGGAAGCAGTATTTGGACGTTGATGAAGAATAATACGTGAACGACAAAGTAATGCTATGTAAATATTGAATATTACAATATTTTCGAACACTTTTTTATGTTTATTGTATTTGCAGTAATGTTTAGCCTTTTATTTATATAACAAGTTTTTCAGTGTCTATGTACTGGTTTTTATTATCGGACGGGTATCGTTCTCCGTTACTATTTTCAATGTAGTAATGTTTAGGTGAAATACTGTGTGTTCATTCAGTTCTCTCTGTTTATAACAGATTTCATAACCAATGATGATTTCTATTTACTTGAATTTATATTATAATATTCGACAGTTTTGACATATCAATTTTTAGGTCTTTAGAACATTCCTTATTATCATCAACTCACTAGCATAATTTAACTTTATAAATGGTATATATTATAAGCCAACTAATTGTTAACAATTACCACTATTTATAGAATAAATGTTAGTGTGATTAATATTACAGGTGTGAAAAGTTTTCAGTGAATATAAGTTTTTTAAGTTGGTAAATGTGAATTCAATATCTGAATTGATGAATTAGAAGAAAAAAAGCGAACATGACAAAAAACCAATTGAGAAATCAGTTAAACATTGACAGATTGCATATGCAATGTTGAATTTTTCATTTTAAAATGAGTGATTCAAACACTTTTGAATAATATCCAGTGTTTTTCTTTTAATATATTCATTTTAAACGAAAAAATAAAAGCTCAATATTTTTGAAACTCATTATACATATTGTATTTCAATACAATTCTCATTTTATCAAATTACAATAATTTATAATAATAACCAATGAAAAATATTATAAAGTACAGCAATGGTTTTGACAATGATAATAATTTAGATTTAACAGTGACGCGTAAAATAGAAAAATCAACAAAGTTATTATTTCTGTTTTCTGTTTTTTTTTCTCATTTTTTCTCCTTTTTTGTGTTTTTTTTTTTTGTTTTTTTTTCAGACATCGATTAAGTCGTAAAGTCGAGGATTCTTGAAATGCATACGTGAGCAATCTCGTTGAAATTGAATAAAGAACTGTATACGTCACAAAATTTATTAATAATACAAAAGTGCAAGTACAAATTAGCATTCACATGGAATATAACTGCAGAAAGAAAAAGAAAAAATAGAAAAAAAAAAAAAAACAATATGAAATGAGTATTGTTGTTGCATACATAAATCAGTGGCTTTGTCGGAATTTTCAAAAGCTGATTCGCTTACTTATTTCATGTCTTTTTCAATGATAATTGACTCAATGACGATATTATATATTTATTCGGATTCATTTTTTCTTGTTTTTTTCCCCTATTTTAATTTTTTGCGAATATGACAATATAGTTTTCGCGTCAATTAAAATTTTAAATATGCTGAAAACAACAATAAAAACATCGAAGTCCAACTTTATTTATTGCAAAATATTCGGGGAAAAAATTATCTACCAATTATATCTATATTTACGTATGTTTTAATTGACCATACTCATACGTATATTATTAAAAAACAAATTTATTATATCTTTTTTCATTTTTATTATTGCTATCGAGTATTCAAGTATTATAGCGCACCATGCGCTCTTTGTGGGGGCCATGTGTTTGTTAGCCAATACACTGAACAGATGCTACTGTTTGTGAACATTGGCCGTGTCACGCCTACCGAAAAATGCATACAAATTGCAATATATATCATAAAAAAAATTTAATTACCTGCAATTTTTCAAAGCTATTCAAATATATCGTATACAAAAGTAATAATAATTATAATAAATAAATAAATACGTTATAGGACATTGTATCCATCAAGAGTTCGAAGAAGTTGCGGTAAGCGTGTACGTTCAACGTGCACTACTGGCATTACAGAGGGGGAGAGTGAAAGAGCGTTAAAAGAGGGGAGGTCGCACCTCATATAGGAAAATCACCAGCGTCGCTGTATCAGTGATCAGATCGTGCTAAAAGTTAGAAAGCGCCCAAGTTAAAAACGACCGTGAAGTAAGCATCAGATTTGGTAAAGATCGAGTAATACACACAATTGTCACATGCACACGTGTCCATTTCCACCAAAAATTCCATTTTCTAAAAGAATTAAAAATAACAATAATTAAATAGCAAAAGTGTTGCAAATAATAATAGATATAATGTTGAATTATATACTAGATGATTGAAAGAGGATAAATAAAGGCAATAATATAATGGATTATTTATATGGAGAGAAAAAAATAAATAATTGAAAATTGTATGGAAATAAATGTTAAAATAATAATACGTGATTCAGACACAGTTTGAGTGACCGCGCGCACGTCGTGTCTCCAGACAATCGGTGAGTCTCGTGTGGTTTCGTGGCTTTTCACGCCGCCATTCGTGTGCTGCCGGCGCGTTGCTGTTGCTCGTCGCGCCGTTGTCGCGATCGCTCGCATAGCCATTTGGAATAGTAGTTAGGAAACGAGGAAAGAGGAAGAGAAAAAAAAAGAAGAAAAATAAGTCCGAGGGTGATTGTGCCCGCCGAGCAATTTTTAATCATTGTAAAAAATTATTATCAGTGCTCTCTGTCATTGACAGTGGCAACAGTAACAACACAACAACAACACCATCGTTGTATTCTGTGTATCATAATTACACACGCCTCACCTTAATTCCTCGTCTATGTGTTGGTCTATGGGCAGGTGACGGTACGTGAACGCGTTTGAGAAGGGACGTACGTGGTTGTACGTGGAAACGATTGTAAAACTTGGCATATATTGGCGGGTTGTTGGGTGTGAAAAAAAAAAAAATAAATATATAAAATATTAACGGAGTAACGAAACGAATTGAGAAGCAGGTGGGTGAGTCGTTTATTCTTGTTGCGCGTGTGTGTGTGACACGTTATATTTGAGTATTTTTAGTATATTTCTTTTTTCTTATTTCGTTTCTTCCCACTCGTAATCATCATCATCATAGATAAATTGTGTGTTGAGTGGAATCAAGTGAATAGGTGATCGCACAATTACCATTGAAATTTTCGTTAATTAATGAACAGACAGATAAACGTACTATGTTTTATTTTTTTTTTCTTTCTTTTTTTAATTTGGTAAATTTATTTAATGCCACCGCTCAATAATTTTCGGTGCAATGAAATAACGTGAAGTGTGGTGAACCATACACGCGAATTGAGGTTAGGGCGCCTTTGAGAAAACGATCGATGCTATTTTATCCTGAAGCACTCGTGATAGTTGATATATTTAAATATAGGTATACGTATAGTATTAAATAAAAAATAATTCATTTGGTATTAATGTGAATTATTTTTTTGTGTTCATTTGAGAATTTATATGCAAATAATTTTAATCATTCGATGTGCTATATTGGTTCAAATTGACGTTGGGTGTAACGAGCGATGAGAGTTGCAAAATTCTAACCTACATCAACTCGTGATGTTATATTTAATAGAAGAACTTTGAATAGTGCAATACGTGCTGAGATGTTCAGTATTTTTAAATGATAAATCAAAGAAATTGTTGATAAAATTTAATAACTGATTTCTCCGCTCGCCACCACTTTTTTTTTTTTTTTTTTTTTTTTTATAATATTTTATTGTGTTGCAAATTTGTGAATTTTTTGTTTTATAAAATGCAACGAGAAGATTTACGAACATTAGTTATATTTACATATTTTCGAGGTCAACATTTTAAACAACTATATCGATGACATATCTAAAAGTGTTGTTATATCTATCTATTATAATTTTTTTCTCTTAATAATTTTATAATTTTTTGATGCCAATTTTTTTGATTATTCATTTACATCTTTTTTTGTCCTCATTTTCTTTTTCTATCAACAATATGAATATATTATTGTGTTTTCGTCTTTCAAATCATCATAAAACATAAACAAACAGGATACATAGCAGGATACATAAATAGTTAATTCAAATGTCTGGAAATTAATGTTGAAAGCAAAAAATATTGGTTCCGATTCATTATATTATTATTTTATTAACTAGCCATTAAATCTTTATTCTAAATCAATATATAAACATATTCAGATAGATCCACATGATATATTGATACAATATCAAATAAATTCCATTAATATATCAATTTGTTTTAATTTCATTGAATATAAATCAAAATAGCTGTGCACACTCGTACAAACAATTCTCGCATTTTTACCCTGATTAAACCTAATTTAATTCAAGGTTTCCTGGCATAATACGTGTCTATGTGTGTGTTGAAGTGCTTATTATTTGCACTAGAATTTTCTTTGTTTACCCACATCGTGCGTGACGGTAGTCTAAATAATGAATACTAATTCTCATAAACAATATAAAAAACGCATTGCCTACTCAACCAATCACAAGTCATACCTTTCAACACACAGTGGATAATTGATCTGAGATCTATATTTAATCAAAAAATAATTGATATCGATACTACCATTTATTTCAAATACATTTTTATACATATAATTTATTTTTCTATTTTTTTTTTTTTTCACTGATACATATTGCGACAAAAAAAAACCCGATGAAACATTTCATGGACGATTGGCACATACCGGAAATGCTCAGTTATAATATATACATTCGAATTTTAATTGACTCTGCATATGACATCGCCACGACGTGTGTCCACGTATAATTCATTGGCTAAAATATCCGCTTGTAACTGAACGTGTATAATCTCCGGTGTGTTTACGTCACTTAATATCGTCATAGTCAATTGCGTTAAATTACAAAAAAAATTGTAGACAGAAATTAAAAATTAAAAAGTCTTTAGATTAGGCCCATTCAGAAAGTGATAGTAAGACCTGTCAAATCACTTCAATAAAATCATTTTCATTTCTGGATATATATCTAATCAAATGGATAATTGAACCAAATTGCGATAGATATTGTGAACGCAACAATTTGTTAATTATCCCGATACTGATCTTGATTGTCGATAAAATCTATATAATAAAAATGATATTATTCGATGACGTAAAATACTGAGTAATCACCGCGGAAACATCATCATTTTTTTTTTCTGTCTCTCTTTTTCTTCTCATTGCCCGGTACAGCCTCCTCGATGAATCTTTGTATGCATACAATCGATACATAATAAACCGGCGGATGCCCGTGATCGGACTATCTAACAGTTCTCTCCATTGATTTCACTATCATTTCAGCAACGTAATCTAATTTAACGAACATTTCATACGCGGTGGAATCTACATGAAACTCAATAGGAAATACAGACGGAAAACGAGCGAAACAAAATTGAAATTGTATTTACATATTTTTATATAGACACATATATATATGTAGTCAAGGACACGCCAGATATATATATGTATATATATATATATATATATAGTCAAGGACACGAATTATGTTATTCCGTTATCAAAGAAATAACTGCACAATTACTAGAAACTGATAAATGGAAAAGCAAAAATAAATACTACTGAAAAAAAAAATATATATATATTTTTTTTTTCTTCACGCTCTCTCGCAAATCCACTTTGTCTTACTATGGTTCCGTAATTTCCGACGCAATGACACAACGAAGCACGCGCGGAATCCGGTTCCACGCGAACGCGCGCCCGCGCGCCCGCGCGCGCCTCTCCACAATCATTGTGGCATCAAGCATTTCTCCTACAGCAAACATCGGTATTACCGATAACTCTATTCCTTACGTAAAGGCTTCTCATTTGAGTCAAACTTGCAGTCGGCGGGTGAGTGCATATACAAGAGGAATAAAAAAAAAACAGAAGGAGAAAAAAAAATACAGAAAGAGAAGGAAAGCGGAAAAGTGATGAAAAAAAAAAAATGAATAAATAAACAAGAAAAGTGAGGAAAAAAATTAAATAAATAAAAAAAATGAGGTAGAATCGAGCGGGGAGTAAGCGGGAGAAAGTTTACTAAATGCTCGGCCTCTCTTTAGTCAGTTGACGGCTTTAGCTTGAGGCAAAACTATTACACTGTATATGCTACCATAATGAACAACGCGTAAAACTCGCGCGACTGGATCAATGAATATAGGCGACAGAATGACTGTGTCGTGACAACGAGTTGAGGCAAAACCTCAACACATGAACGATATGACAACGCCCTTTAAACTAAATTAATCACCAAGTAGGCTGCATTAAATTAAATGTGTAATCGGAGAGAAGTATGAAAAAATTCGGAAAAAAAAAAATAATAAGCACAATTGATAATAACAAATGTCATTAAATATTATAATAAACAAAATATGGCAGAGCTGTTGATCATCTGGCCTGCGGTGTTATTTAGCAACAAATAGTATATATTAAAAGATCATTTAATATTAATAGAATTATAATGGAATGTGTGACATTTGTGTGTATTATGCCTCCTATTGAATATAAAAATAAAATCTATATGTATATATATTACACAATTTTAATAATTTTTTTTGTTAATTCTCTATTTCAGATATCCAACAAAATGACGTCCACTCTTAGTAATTTCGTGGACGGCTACAGGGATTTTATAGACAATAAATCCGGTGAGTATCATTTATTTATACCTAACTGAAGAAAATACAAAGAACAATAGTAAAAAAAGTATTGTACTTTAATTATAAAAAAAAATAGTAATAAACGTGACACAGAGTCTGACACAATCTTATGTGGTATTTACTGCCAAGACATTCACGAGACAAAACCAACAATATATATATGATGGTGAATGACGAAATCTTACCGACCCCCCCTTGAAATCACTTCCATCGGAATTCCGGTAACTCCCATGACGATCTTGTGGAATTAAATTTAAATTAATCATCAATTTCTCTCATGGCAATGTATTAGTGATGCAATTGATAATATTTAACGCGCTGAACATTGATGTTCGGCATCTTCAACTTTTTTCGTGGCAAGGCCACATTCATTGAAATATACGGAGAAAAAACAAAACTTTTTTTCCTCATCAAATCGTAGTCAATACAGCTGCTGACAACAAAATATACATGGCAGAATACAATTGAATGCGTAATTACGTTCATTATTTACTCAAAAAATCGATAGTATTACAAAGTTGAAACATAATTTAAAATGATTTTTCATAATAGCTCTTTTTAAAACATTGTATTGCTTTACAATATGTATGTAAATATTATTGATACATATTGTAGCAATGATATATATGGCTGATGAGAGTCCAATTGCGACTACAGAATTCTGTTCGAAATCGCATTTCGTGAAAGTGGCACGCTTGACCGAGGAAGAACGAAAGAGAGAAACATCCACGACACGATCGAAATGCGAATGCCAAATCGGAAGAAGCCGTGTGTATGTGTGTGCGTGCGAGAGTCTTATTCATACAGTGCTCGAACTATATCCTCTATCATACCATTGGAATTCCATGTCTGCCATTTCGGCCATTGCTAAACAAAAATATGAAATAAAGAGAAAAAAATTGGGATTTTGCACGGTTAATAATCTGTCGTGTGAAGCGTAATTCCATTTTGAGCGTTTATAGTCTTTCAACAATTAGGCTTCCCCCAAAAAATTCGCGAGAAAAATGCCGAGAGCTTTTACCAAAAAAATACAATCCAATTACAATATTTATAACCAAATAAATCAAGAATATATATTACATATATAAATGGATTATTATATTTCAATATTTTATTTACAGATCCCAGAGTGAAAAACTGGGCGATGATGGACAGTCCTATCCCAACAATGGCAATATGCCTGTCTTATGCCTATTTTAGCAAAGTATTGGGACCGAGAATGATGGAGAATCGTAAACCCTTCAATTTACGAAGGATTCTTATTATCTACAATCTCATTCAAACAACATTTTCCGCGTGGATATTTTACGAGGTGAGGTGAATATATCGTATTTCACATTCAATTAATTATCCATTTCATCTGTCTCTATTTTATTATGTATCTAACAAATAATATACTTTATGACACTGTAGTTTATAGTGGAAAAGGGCGGGGAAAGTATTTAGTTCGCGTTTAGTATGTTGTGCCTGATAAAGCTAATACAGTTATATGCTGAAAACATTATTTGCGCGCGCGTTTAACTGTGATCAGTCAAATACTGTTATTCATTCTCTTACAACAACTGTTAGTCCAACTATAAAATTCTCATATATTATACTATAACTGACACAATGACAATATAATATATATATATAAAAATAGATTAATAATAAAATTAATAATACGATCAAAGAGAAATTTTTTTTTCTCCCTGATTATTTTTTATATTACGGAAGATGCGCGCCGGTTCTAATGGATATCGATGACCTGCAGTGAATAATGACGTGTAGGGAGACGAAAGACTATCGCTGTACGATAGTGAAGAATCTTTTTCTCGCACTCGTCTCTTTGAAGCGCGGCTAATCGAATTTAAATGAAATCCGTAACAGCGACACATTCAACCGATTAGCATAAGCGCACGAGCCAATCACTGCCTTCGTTAACATTCTCTTTTTTTTCTTCTGTTTCTCATTTTAATATGGTCATGTGGAAGTCTCAGTCAGATTAGCTATTTGAAAATCAATTGGAAATTAATTATACATCAATTTGCATGTATTTATTTTCTCTTTTTCATTTTATTTAGATACTTTCCAGTGAATAAACATATATATTTGAAAGTAAGAAATGATCCCATTTGATTGGACGCAATTTTGTCTCTATTCAATTATTCAATTATTACGATGGACAGGAGTAAACAATAATATTATTAGATTTATAGTGCCGGGTGTATTGCTACTGTGTCGCAATCGTGCCGAATATTATTTGAACAATTTCTCATAGTTGCAATACAGTAGTGACAATGAACGATGAAAAAAAAATATATATATATTCAAATTCAACGGACTGGCATGTGAGTGCTGTTTACAATATGAATATTATGTAGATGCAAGGGTTATTTACGTTTCACGCGACGGTAGATTAAATGAGAAAATGACGCACCGGTGCAGAACGTGCAGGAGTGTTTCAAAGGAAGTGTATATGCATAACCACTGGCCGTCAACATAATGGCTAAGTACATAAAATTATTGCCGACAAGATGGTTAGTCTAAAGAATATACTACTAGGCATAATGTCATATACGCATATGCATACATACTCACACCCATACATACACACATCCACTTTGACAGTCATTCTTAAAACATTTCGAATCACAAACTCATGTAAATAATAATTTAATGACAAAATGTACTTGTGAATTGTGCGATATAATAATTCAATTCAGAAAGTCATGGTAAACTGATAATAATTTATGCCTGTCAATAAGTTATCCTGCAAATTGTGTTTTTTTTTCCTTTTTATTTTCTTTTTCTATCTTCATTTTATCATACAATTTGAATTCCAACGGTTCATCTTCAATGTGTAGTATTGTTTTTTCTTCAGTAACTACATCACTTTTATAATTGCAAGTGCCAAAGGCATTGAATACAAAATATAAAAATAACAATTATTTGACCTAAATATATTATGTTTGTAAATTAAGCCGTGCACACACGCATAAATGTATTCGTTGCGGGTAAATGAATCTTTGCAACTTAGAAACGTCCTTGACACGCAATGTACATTTATTCACGATTACATGAACATAGAAAATAATTCATCGTGAATATGAAGTTTATTATGGCATTAATAAGAGAAAGAGACGAAGTAAAATATCAATCTTTGAGGACAAAAGTAATTTATGTAATTTCAAATAATAAATACAGCTTCAATGTCCTTACATCTAATTACATATATTACACATTAACTTTATATATAAATAATTATTTACAGGCGACAGCTGCTATGTATAAACGTGTATTCATATATTTTAATTGATATTGACGATGGGTTATTAAATATTTTCCCTTGTACATATGAAATATTTCATTTAATTTTTTTATTTTCTTCAGTATTTGATGAGCGGCTGGGCGAAGGGCTACAGTTTTCGATGTCAACCAGTCGATTATTCAAACAGTCCGCTTGCATTGAGAATGGCCGCGACGTGTTGGTGGTATTACTTCAGTAAATTCACAGAGTTCTTCGATACGGTGAGAATTATTCATTTTAATTTATCTCAATATTATTTCGTTTTATGAGCTTTTTTTTATTATCATGTTGAGTGTGGAGAAAAAGAATAATGCTTTATTATATTTACACTTATTATAGTGTTATTAAGTTAAATTACTTGTATATATTGTCGATTTTAAAAGATTGAGGGCACAAGTTAATTATTTCAAGGATGCACATCAGAATTCTAGCCAAGCAATGAAATGAATCGATTGTTAGCTTTATTTCTAATATAATAATTTCTTTTTGCTCGTCATTTTACAGTTGTTCTTCATCTTGAGAAAAAAAAACCAACAAGTATCGACTCTTCATGTAATTCATCATGGCGTGATGCCATTTTCAGTTTGGATGGGATTGAAATTTGCACCGGGTGGTCACAGTACATTTTTCGCCCTTCTCAATACATTTGTTCATATAATTATGTATTTTTATTATATGGTAGCGGCAATGGGTCCTGAATATCAAAAGTATATTTGGTGGAAAAAATATTTGACTACTTTTCAAATGGTAAGAGAATGCAGATGTAAAATATTTTTAACATTTCAAATCACCGATTCAATTGTTCAAATGTATTAACTTCATTATAATGAATTGTTTCTTTTTCTATTTACAGGTTCAATTTGTTTTAATTATGAGCCATCAATTTCAACTGCTCTTCATCGAGTGCGATTATCCACGTAGCTTTATGATATGGATTGGTCTCCATGGCGTATTGTTCCTCGGTTTATTTTCGGACTTTTACAAGACAAAGTATTCGGAAAAAGATGCAAGGAGAAAGAAACAACGTGACAATACGGGTTTGTGTATGCCAGTGTTGGATGACAGCGAGTCAAAATTACAGCACAATGGCGTATCCACATACGCAACAATTTATAATAAGGAATACAACAGCTGCTATAGCAACGGCACCAATAACGGTTATGTCGCCAATAACAATACCGAAAAGAAATTGGCTTAAAGCGATATATGTTGCGGCTTTTTACATTTACTAATGATTTTTTTTTCTTTTTTATTTTTGAAGAGAATCTTTTTTTTTTCTGTTTTGTCACACGTCAACTACATTTTGTTGTGCCACTGAAAAATAAATGCCATCAACCAAGATGCATATGTATGCACATAATAAATTCAATGTTTGTCTGTATGTGTATGTGTGTGCGCGCGCGTGTGTGTGTCTCTGTTTATGCGCGAGTGTATATTGCCTGCTCGTCCGTTGACAGACTTCTGACGAGCGTCTTACGGTTTTACGTTTACTGTAGTGTAGCGTGTGTGTGTGTGTACGTACGTCTCAAGAAATATATGAACATATACAAAAATGAAGCGCAACTGTTCATATTGTTGTATAGTATGTTCTTAAAAAAATATGAGTGGTGCAATGTGCTTACGTATAGTTATAAAAATGAAAATGAAAAGAAAAACAAAAGAAAAAAGAAAAAGTGTAGAAGGAAGAGTGAAAATGAGAATAGTATTTATACCGTTTAGATATATGTATTGGTTAACATGAATCATTAGATGGTAACTGAATTGGAGGAAAACGACACGAAAAAATAAACAGAAGAAAAAAAAATAATAAAAAAGATACTATCACAAGTCACAATTCGACCTTTTTGTTGTCGACTGCAAATAAATAATAATTGAATAAATATTGAATATTGTGTGTGAGTAATGGATGCAATACTTGAGGAGACGCTGAATTCATTATCAGTGGAAAAATAGTATCCATGACGATGAGTGTGTGAGCGTTTAAAGGAGGATTTTTCAGGTGCGATAGTGCTAATATCAATTGTCATTTGTTAAGGATTAGAAAAATGAAAAATATAATAATGAAAAAAAAAAAAAAAATGAACCAGAATGTAGTAGTCAGTTAAGTGTGCGTGTCTCATTTGGGAGAAATGCACAAGCACAAGGTGACGAAAAATGAACGATGAAAACATGGAAATGAGAAAAAAAAATAATAATAATATTAATACATATTATTAGCATGGGTTTTTATTGCCCAGCATCATCGTCATTTAGACATTTTACCTCTATTGTTCCGACTGTGTTCAAAGCTTTTGATATTTTATCTGAGCTATTGAGCGAAAAACGAAAAGGAAAAAAGGAAGAAAAAAAGAAAAGAACGAAATGTTTATTAAAAGTTGTTTTACTTCCTTAAAATTCGATTTGGTATTGGACTAATTGCTGGAGAATTGATAATAAATTTAATGAGTCTCTCAGTAATTATGCCGGTTGATATTTCTAATGAATGGGAGAAATGAATAGCATGAAACGGCAAAATGGTATAAAAAGAAAAATGAAGAAAAAAAAAAATTAAAAAAAAATTGTTGATTTGTTTCGCTCGTACGTGATAATCATATATTTGTCGTGGTGTATTATTAAGAACATTTATATTGAAAATTTATGTTTTACAATACATATGTGCCCGTGCCTCGATTTGCGATCAGGCCCCTAGAAAAAAAAGAAAGAAAATGATAAAAGGGTGCCTCGCATGAATAATTATAATAAATAAGCCGGTCCAAGCTTTGATCCGTATAAATATGTTTGTTTTTTTTTTTTTGTTTATTGGCTGTTATAATCGCTGATTTTATACTGAAAAAAGAAAAAAAAACGAAATAATTATTAGATATTGATAATATTTTTTGCCATAATCATTTTTAAAAAGCCTTCTCACGTAGGAATAATGAAACAAAAAGTAATAATGAATTTTCATACAAGCTATTAAATAAACGGCTGTTCATTGCGCCGTTTAATTATTAACTAGGCCATCACTGCTAATTTTATACAAGAAGATTGTGTGATTTAAACGCCAACTTGTGTATAATTATTTTTTTATTATTCTTTGTCATCCTCCAAATGTCTTCGCAACTTTTTACATTTGCAGATAATATGAAAAAAAAAAAAAATCAGTAAAGAAAAACATTGAATATATGTAGAAACAATCGAGTAAATATAAATATCGTATAATTTTTTTTTTTTTTCGTATCACGCAATTTTATGAGAAAAAAAATTTCACTGTAATTATTTATACTTACAATGAATGCATCAATCAATTATATATGGCGACGTGTTCATATATAAATATAAATAGATTACTGTTTATTGTCAAAGTGTGAATGATGTAAAAAAAACTGGAAATTGTGACTAAAAACATAATATATAAACACAGCAAGGTATACATGATAATAGTTCACATTTAGTATCATGTTTTCATTGCAATTTATCATATTTAATATTTGTCAAAATGTAATATTGTTATTTTTATTGAAGTTTTAGAGGAATCGGTAATCGCGGGACGACCGATTAGCTAAATCCAATATTTTCATTTTATTCTTCTGTTTTTGCATAAATAATATATCCATGGAATGGTAATAATTGACTGTGAGTCTTGTGGGACCAATGATCCTCTTGTTACCAATGAAAAAGAGAAGAGAACAATTTTTGCATGTCATTTTATTCAACCTCCATATTCGAAATGATTGATAAAAGCAAACACAAACAAGAGAATTATATCCCATGAACGAAAGTATCAATTTGTCTTTCTTTTCAATATGATGCAACAGAGAAAAAGAGAATAATAATAACAATGAAAAAAATATGAAAAATCTCAATGTCACTCCCAAGAGAACTAAATCTCAAAAATTATTGTGAGACTTGAGAGAGAGAGAGTTATAGAGAGTAATAGATCGATAGCATCTTACACGTACCTAATGTTAAACTCTGTAATCATTATTGATTCTCATTATATTTTTGTACATAATTGCGAAAAAGAAAAAAAAAGGAGAAAAGAAAAAAACAAAACAGTACAAAAAAAATATAAAGGACAAAGATATAAATGTTTTATGGCTTATGATATTCAATTATTATTATTATTAAATATATATATATATGTATAGTAAGTTATTTGAAAGTGCCCCTTAACATTATTGCCATGGCTATTATTGTAAAATAATTTTTTCCTCACTATTATTGTTATGATTCAAATACGTAGGTTATTGGACACTTTGTCCTTCAATCAGCGAAAAAGTGGTCGACCTGCGGCAAAAAATTTACATTATAATGGCACAGGACACCAGACACAATACGTCAGGTGCTCGAAGTCATCGACTAAAACTGTGATTGTCGTGTAAACCTCTCGATCAATTCTTTTTTTGCTTTCTTTTTTTCCTTACAATATATAATTGATAGCTATGTCATTATGCCGTTCTCATCAATTTAATTGCCACATCAGTCAGTAGAAATATTTCATACAACATAAAAATATCTATTCCAAAGTTCGTTTAAATTCTTATACGTATCTCTCTCATGCACATGCACATATACTCATCAATATATTTATCTAAACACAAGTGTATATATACACGTATGCATCGAGCTATGTTGTATCTAAAGTGGTTGTTTCTTATCTATTCATAGATGTAGCACATTTGTGTGTGTGTGTGTGTGTCTGAATTTCTCCATCGATTTTGAAGAGAAAAAATTTTTTCCTTCGATTGCCAAGGCTTATGATGATTTCACAGCACATACCTCATGCTATCGATATTATTTCTTCGTCACTTGATAATAGAAATACCTCTAATACGGTTGAACGTATAACAAAATAGACCATAATATAATAAATATAGACATTTATTGTGGTGTATTTAAGGCACCGTTGACTATTTGACATTCATATTATTTACTTAAGCTTCTTATCGGGACGTGTTAAATTGCCGTACTATTGTTTTTGAGTTGATGGTATCATCGGTTGAAAGTTCGCACGCAAACTCGTAAATTTACCAAGCTCTATTGCTCTCTTCCTCTCTAATTCATCATACGAGTGTATAATAGATAGTGTATATACATTATTTATTTCTACTTAAATAGATTTGGTAAATTGTGGTGACTTGGTAACAGTTTATTATTATATTTTTTTTCATTTAATTCTTTTTCATACTCAAACTCAACGATTAATATCACATGAAACGTATTATTCTTCAGATGATTATAGTTTTTACTTAGTATATACTAGATTGGTGCAAATGTTTTTACCATCGAGCAACCGCCAACGATATTTTGTGCCCACTGTGATAAAGTAGGTGTATAGAAGTAGAATCTAACGGATAGCAACACAGACGTACGTCATGTAAAAGAAGAGGAAAGTGCAAGTGAGAGAGGGATATTAAAACGGATGTGGGATCGCTGTGTAACCAAATTTATTTTTAAACTTTGACCCAACTTGCAGTATAAGTGTGTATAAATATATATATACATTTATATATATATTCAGTGTCATGGTGCACAATATAATTGTCGTGCGTTCAGCAATACAATATTTTATATGTAATATAAAGCCATAAGTGGCATAAAATTGAATGAAATGGTGACGTGAATAAAGTTACACTGGGTGAGTGTAAATTTTATTATTTTCCTTTCATTCATATATTTTTTTTCTTTATTTCAATACTTTGTGTGTGCAATTTGTATTATTTTGTGCATAAATGATTGAAATGAGTGTGGGCGTGGAGAGAAAAATCACGTGCAGTCACACACCACATCATTTTGGTTTACTTTGCTTTCAATCAAGTTGAAGTTTATGGTCATGCATTACGAAAGATTGATCATTCATACAGCACTTATTGTATTATTTATACAAATCATGTATTTGACACAGTATCTATTTTTGTTTCATTCTTTGAAAAAATATTTTTTCAAAGACTTTGAATATTGTGTAAATGAACGGAATGTAAAGCAATTATTTCTTTGAATACATATGTATGTTGGCAATTGAAAGTTACTCAATTTATTACTTTTTCATTTTTTTCTTACTACTTTTTTTTCTTTTCTTTCAATTGCTATTTTTTTTTTACCACGTACATCTTTTGCCCTCGGAAATTACAATGTCCTACTGATGAGATATCTTTTACTACATATGCAAATATTCATCTACGATTATCACCACAGTTTGTATTTAAAAAGATTCAAACAAGTATTTCAGAGGTCATTCTATTCAAAGTTACCGTTTTGAATGGTAAACAAACTATACAATAAAGTTTTTACATTTTAACATCTCATTTGAATACAACAGTTATGTGAATATTCCTCCCGAATAAATTGATGACTTTGTATTGACGACATTTGACATTGACATTGATGACATTCATCATGATTTTTTCATTCAATCAATTAACAAATAATTATTTTAATCAATTTATATGCGTATATATATACCTTATGTATATAAATACATCTCCATATTTTCAATAAACAAATTGATGATAAATCATCAGATTCATTTACCACTGTTTATAATAATGATGGAAAAAATACAAGAAAACAAAAAAGGAATTATGAGGAATACACCGATGCACATAAAACAATTAACCGTGAAATCAAAATAAATAATAATAGACTTTTGACACAAGTTGAAGATAGAAAAAAATTTGATAAAAATCTGCAAAAGACGTCACCGCAGTGGTTTTATGATAATGGCAAGCATTAAGAGTCCACAGGGCTCACTGTGAAATTGTTTTATAATGTAAAATTCCAAGACAAAATGAAATAAAATAATTAAAACACTATCGGGCACTATAATAAAATGCAAATAATTTTCCTAAATAATGGAAACCACTTGACAAATGGCAGATAAAATAAGATATTATTTATCAAATACATTTTGATGTTTGGAGAAATGTAGAGATTAGTTTTTTTTTTTTTTTTTTTTTACCATAGGTTATCACTATTTTATTAATTTTTTTTTTTTTTTTTGCCGATTTATAGGTGTAATGTTTTTGATCATACGGCCCTGAATTGTCACTTGATTAGGTAATCGGCGGGACGCGAGACACGATATGTTCTGTGTGTGCTCATCGCGTATGTCACACTCCAGAAGTGGGTGAACTAGTAGGCCAAGGCCGATCACAGTAGGTGCATAAAGTATCGTTTTATTTGCAAGACGACCAGGCCTACACACTTACCTTTTTTTTTTCCATATCAAAGTATCAAATTTTTATTTATTTTTTTTCCCCATCGGTCACTGACTATAATCATCGCTTGTTTATAATTCACGTGACATCAACGAGATCTACCTTTTATATGTTTCACACACTCTTTATTATCGTAATAAAAATAATAGAAACATTATGGTTAATATAATGTATCAATTAGACAATGGTGAACTCAATTAAATATGATATAACAAAAAATATTTATATTATCATTCAATTGTCTTTTTATGAATATTTTTATAACAAAAGAAAAGAATTAATAGCTGGAAAAAAATGAAGTTATAATAAGCAAAACATTTTAATATCACTGAATACAATTCATAAAATTATTTGATCGACATCGGTCGGTGGAAACCAAACATAATCACATTGTTTTATTTGTGTATACATAAATGTATGGATTTTTTACCATTATTTTTTTTTTACCATCAACTAACTATATTGAACGCAATGTAATTAGATATACATTATATTACATTCGGAATATTATTATCGTAACAATCTTCACATCATTGATGATTGGAATTTACCCAGTAAATAATTCTCGGAAAAATTGCAAGTTGGAATATTTCATTTATATTTTTTATTTCACGATTGAATCTGTTGAACATACTGATACCTATCGTCTGCATATATCCCTGTATTGTAATGAGTCATGATTAATTTTATTTATCATTATAGTTATAATGTAGCCAATGGAACAGGTTTGCTGAATTCGTATGATAATTTTTGACAATTCTACTGTATATATCATCAAGAATCATCGCATAATTTTTCACCAGACAGACACTGACACAGACGAAAAAGAAAAAAAAAGGAGAAAAAAATTAATCAAAAAAAAAAAGAAGAAAAAAAAAAAGTGAAGTTAGTACGTTTTAATTATTCGTCAATAACCCTGAGCTAATTTTACTCCTCTATATTATAACAGTTAATTATTAGTTTTGATAAAAATTATGGAATACTTTATAGCAACAATTCAAATAAATAAATTATACCGTTCACGCAAATAGATAATAACTTGATAACAGCCACGTAAATATTTTTTATGTAATACATTTCACTTTTTCTTTTTTTTTTTTCTTTCTTTCTTCTATTTGTTCTTTATTTTTTCTACTATCCCATAATTACATTCAAATAGTGTTTTTATTTATTTTCCACCCAATCTACGGATGAAATTATCTCAAGTAATTGCACTTAAACGCGTCACAGTGCCAGTATATTAATTGTGACAATTCTTAGTGGCACTTTATCTTTATCTATTTATAATTGTCAAGTGATATAACAATTATTTCAATGATATTCATAATTATACAGAGTTAAATACAGAATGATTATTGTGCGCATGAGTTTGCACACGAATTCTCCCTCCAGTTGCACAACATATAGGGGTATAATCCCGACTTAGTGATTTGAATGCCCGAATATGAAGGTATACTCGCAACATTACAGCAACTCCACAGTTAATTGCGAATAAATTTATCCATAAAAATATTATACTTAAAAAATATTCCAATCATCAATTATATTGGCGTATTTATTATATTTCATATTTGCACAGCTCACGTGACAGTGGGTGCGTATTTATTCCATCAAGGCTAAATATACACATGTTGATAGACAAGGCCATACATATTAGTATTAATATCCAATTAATATAATATTGTATTTAAATAATGATGCTGGATTAATTGTCAATACAGTATATGCACTTCCGCTTTTATTCATCATGTTTTATATCCAAGGATAGGAATTTCAAAATAAAACAGAAGTAATAAATAAATAAAGAGAAAAAAAAAATGTTATTCTTGATTATTTATTCATCGCCTTTTTTTTTTTTTCTTCTTTTCTATTCTCAATTAGTTGAATGTAACTATTTTCGTAAAGTAATGCCATCGAAATTATGATGATATTAACAAACATCAGTGAATATAATTGGAAGTAATTTTAGAAAACGTGCGCCTCTCTTGACGTACAATTTGTTTCGACAGGTAGTTTTGTTTTATTATGTATAATTTTCTATCTAAATTAACAAACAAATGACTGCACGCAATAAAAGACAATAGATTGAATTTTCGCAATGTGGATTAACGTATATAAAATTAATTATTTGCAAGGCAAATTAAATGCGTGTGGCCCGGTGTATATTTATATATATATATATATATTTTGAACATGACTGATAATTATTATATGACGTGTAGCATCGATGATGGAGGAATTGTTAAAATGATATGTTTATGTGCGCATATACATGTGACATATTGAAAAATAAATAGGAAAACAGCATGGTCACGGAATAAGTAATCGTGAAATACTAATAAATTAATAAATAATTAATACTTTTGCTAAATAATAACGTATATCAACTGAGGTTTTATTTCCGGTAACCTTATACTAAAGTTCACGCTAATATATTTGGTTTACGTGCGCGAATTTCATATTTGATTGTGAGTGCAATGGTCATTGCAATTTTATCGTATGTGCATAGCATAAAATAATAGAAGACAATTGAATTGGAGAAAAAAAAAATAATGATTATTGAAAAACGCAAAAAATACCACTAATTGATTGGTATTGGACTGTGTGAGACTACCTTGAGGATGATAAGGTGAAATGAGTTGGAACAAAACAAATAAATAAATATTTAGGAACAAACAAAAAGAAAAGAAATGATAAACAAATTTTAATTTTGCCTTTTTTCTTATTTTATTAATTTTATTTTCCACTTAGTTTTTGTCTCCTTTATTTTTCTGCTAAAAAAGGAACAAAAGTATATTGGGGGTCATTGCAAAAATATACAGCTGTCAAAGTGTAGAATATATGTGTATAATAATGTTATAGTATGTACAATGTGATAGACTGTCAGTGGATTGTGGTGGAGAAGGAGAGGCGAGAGGTGACGGTAGTACCAACATGGCGCTGAGGTTAAAAGCAATGCTCCAGCCTAGCGCTCATCAGTCCGCAGTTGCCGAGGTAACCAAGCCACGGTTGGTGGCACGTTTGATTGTCGTTGACTTTTGCGAAGATTCATCGTGACACAAATCGTGAATGAATATAAACGAATATTTTTTTATATCATCAGATAGCTTGCCATAAAAGAGATATATTAAAATAGCGAATATTCATTTTTTCTTTATTGCAAATAATCGTGACAATTAAAAATTGTAAACGATTTGCAAGCAAGCTGAAACTTCAATTTTTCGCACAAACATTAGCCACACGTCAATATAACGAACAAGTGACGGCGATTGTGATCGTACGTCAAAAAATTATATTGGTCGTACGGAGTAAAAGCATAATTTAAATATCAAAATAAATATATAAATAATCACTAAGTGTTTTCTTATAATATATTAAGAAGTGTATTGTGTATTTTCCAATAACACAAAATATATATATATATATATATATATATATATATATACATCACGAGGAAGTGTTATCTTGGTAAGCAATATTTATTTCAAATAAATACACAATTTACAAAATACTTTTTGTCATCACAATGTTTTTTTTTTTTTTTCCATCGCTACTCCAATAAAATATGTTCGATATATCACCAGTGTTAGATATTTGTTATTGATCGCATAGACTTTATACCATAATTCATATTATTTTATTCTTTACACAAATAATTTCATGATATATGTAAATAAATTTTATATCAATATATTATTATTTTTTATTTTTTTATTTTTTATTGAAAAGTCTGTACGTATAAAAGTATACGTAATAATCACACCGTGATCCACCACCTCTAACTATATATTTCTACTGGTAGGGCAACAATTGTCAGGTTGCGCAACGACGATTATATCTATCCGCACAAGCTGCTGTAAGCACAAGCGAAAAAGTGTGTCGACCGCCGGCGGTGTATTCCAGGTCATTTCAGCTTGAACAAATTGGCTTGTTCCCTATAACTGTCGTGCGTTTATCAATGATTCTTTGACGAATATAAGAAAAAGAAATGAGAGATGAAAGAAACGTCTGATAAATAAAAGTAAATAACAAATTGAAATTGA
Organism: Galerucella tenella; assembly: GCA_910591685.1. Classification (NCBI taxonomy): domain Eukaryota; kingdom Metazoa; phylum Arthropoda; class Insecta; order Coleoptera; family Chrysomelidae; genus Galerucella; species Galerucella tenella. Next base: position 20,743 of record CAJUYH010002053.1, on the reverse strand, counting down.
TGAGGATAATAATGATGGTAATGATGATGATGATGATGATGATGATGATGACGATTATTATGATGATGATGATGATGATGAGGAGGATGATGATGATGATGATGATGATGACAATGTTAAACGATATTCATGTTATGCTCATTTACTTTCAATGCACATGATAGTTAATGGTGTTGGACACATTGACACCGTGCAGTTATCGCGTATACATACATATTACCATGCAAATCCACATGGATTCTTCTTTACATTTTCTCCTTATATTATTATATCGTCTTTTCCTTTTTCCCACATGTACTTGTTATCCTTGGAAACGAACGGAAGTGAGTAAACTAACAATTATAATGAGAAGAAGGTCGTCCAGTCAATTGTAATTTGGTACATTGGTATTCAATGTGATTTTACAAAAAAATATATAATTTATATTTTTCAATGGAATATAAAATAATTTCATTTAATAACAATGCAGTAAATAATTTTTCATTTATATATATATGAATATATATATATATATTTGTAATAAATTAAATATAATCGTGGCCATTATGGTGTGGCAATTGTCAATGCTGTAGATAATTTAATTTGCATTAAAACGATAAACTGTATTAGTTCATCAATATATATATATATATATATATATATATATATTTGTACATGTATATATTAATTATAGTTTACTCCATCAAAAGTGCGTTGCGCCATGCGGTTTAAAATAGGCCTGAACGTACAAGAATTCGTGATTTCAAACTACATCGGTGATTGCGAGAATAATATTTCATATTTTTTTTTTTTTTTTCCTCTCTCAGTCTCTCTCTCGCTTTTTTTTTTTTCTCTATTCTCCATTAATTTTTCCCATGAACAGTCTAACTGTATTATGATTGCTCGTTTCATTTACACAATTTTACTTTGCCAGAAGAATACGTGTTACATGGAAAATTTTTCTTGTTAGAGGAAATGAATGTATCCGATGAACATTAAATTGGAAACTTGTTTATTGCCATATACAGTGCAAATATTGACATAAATCAAATTTTATTTGTGGCTAATATAGCCGTATTACAGTCATAACAATTAGTACAATTGTATATCGACGATAAAACGTCATTTGGCAGTGGTGGTGTATGAAGAGAGGAAAAAAAAAAATTATTTAACTTACTAATGATTATATAAAAGGATTCTACCTTTACTATACGACACACGATATTTGCCACGGCGAACCGGCGCTAAGGGGCTCATACAGTCTCAATACATTTACAGCTATGCAGCACTAGTACACCAGTAGAAACAGCACCAGAGTGGAAGCTGCACAACAGCTATGCACTTTCCCTGGTTGCTCGACTGGCTGCAATGCTCAATACGCAGAGTGCACAACCAATCTTTTTAAATGTACTTCAGTAAACATACAAATGCACATATACTCTATGTATATGTGCATTTGTATATATAGGCACACACCTGTTTATACTTTTACATTTTTATTTATTTTATTGTACAGCGAAAAAGTACATTCGATAAATAAGGGCTGGAATTTTACACTTTTGCCCATCAACTTGACAGTCAATTTATTCACCCAGTTGTCACTTTATTATATTTATATTATTTTTCATCAAATGTTATTACAATCAAAATAAATTTATGTGTCTGGTGTCAATTGTCTGTACTAAGTGTCGGTATTTTTTTTTAATTTTTTTTTCGCTTTTATATTCTAATGCAAATAATTAAATTAAATGACAGATCGGTATTATTCTTCGGTTTCATCATTTTATTCTTCTTCTTTTTCTTCTGGTTTTCTTTTTTTATTTGAGGCAGACACTACTTGGACTTACTTTAAAGTGTATCGAGAGATAACGCATTATAATGCGTCTTATCAGTCGCATAAAGATCCAGGTCGAGCATATATTGTACCAAATTACTACATATATATATATATATATATATATATACCTGTAATGTTTTATGGATGTGAAATATATCAAATTCATTATTATTATTTCGTTAATTTTTTTCTTCGTTTATGTTTCTCAATTAATGGATAAAAGTTGCTGTGGTATTTGACATTTAGTTTGACAATGTGCACGGGGTTTATTTCATTTTCATGATTAAATTATTGTGAATTAATCGGCATTGAGTTTCAAGGTTACAGAAACTATAAACAATAGTGAACAGTAACGAAAATGAGAGAGGAAAAAGATAAAAAAAAATTGGAATATCATTCATTTTTTCTATTCTTTTTTTACAGAGAGCAATAAATGAATAACATTTTGTAAAGGTATGGGGTACTAGTTCGTACTCGGTTAACGTAACATTTCGTCGATTGTCTCGTTACTACATCAAACACACCTTACGCAATGGTGCTATGCCTCATGCATGTTGCACGCTGCCATCGTCGCCTTTCCTATATCACTTCGGTAATTTGTAAACTATATATATATATATATATACATATATATATATATATATATCTATATACGAGTGCAAAATACATGTATGAATATGTCACGCGATTTGAATTTCCTTTTTTTTTTTCTTACATTCTATCGATTCAATGTATCCATTTTTCTATATGGCAATCATTTAATTTCCCCACCACGTTTCGCAGATATATATATATATATATATATATAATTACCAATCAATTTTCATCGTGAAAATAATGTAATGGTGAGTGAAACACATATTAATTTGACCGGAAATGGCCAGTCATTAAATCATGACGTCTCAACAAATCGATCACCCGTGTAAATACCCAATTCCAGTATGCAATAGTATATACAAATAGAAAAAAACGTGTAAAATTAATTGGGACAAAATATTTGAGTGAAAATATAATTATTGAATTATTGCTGTATACTGACGAAAATTTAACGAATGTCGATAATTTATTGAACGAAAAATGCGATAGAATTGACAATAATTGATTCATGACTGCATAAATAATAAATGATACGTCTATTAATTATTGCAAAATATTAAAATTGATAGTAAATATTTTATTGAATTTGATGTCGAGTACGTTCAATAGCTGTTTCATTTTGCCATTGAATGAAGTTTATATTGTTTGATAATGAAATAGACATTATTAGATAAACTGAAATTGACCATTTATTTCAAATAAATTGACTGATTATATTTAATATTGACATTTTATTAAATTTTATTAAATTTAATAAACTTTTTTAACGATAAAATAACGTTTTGTTAATAAATTTATTGGTTATAAAAATAATCAATAAAATATAACAAATATATATATCTGAATCGTTATATCTCAAGGTTCCCCCACACGCGGAAGGACATTCCATAATAATTACCGCGTACACGATCGTGACTGCAGTATCGCTTACACTTGAGTACTCGTACGTATGAACGTCTATATATCTACAAGTATGTGCACTGCACCCACATATATATTCATATGTATATGACAATACAATTGTATATTGGATAAGCCAAGAAAATATATTTCTCCTCCATAAAGTTTGCGCATCCATTTCGACAGGATGACGCAAATGTCTGTGAATGAATAAAATATAAAATAAAAAAAAAAAAAAGATATAAAATAAACAGAAGAAGAGAGGTAAAAAAAAGAGGAAAAAAACAGGCATCCACATAATAATATACTAAAGTAAAATCTACAATGAAAATTCTATTGATCAAATGAAAAAAAAAATATATATATAAATTTTAATTTTCCAATTGACATAACAATTTTATTACACAGAAATCATTGGCACAAATCGCGCTATATCCACTATTGCATTGGCATTGACAAACTTCAGTCATTGACTCAATTAAATGTCAATTTCACAATTTGTTCTATTTGTTTTACTGTGTCATACATACATATATATATATATATATAGATATACAAACTATATCCCAGGCGTTTTTTGTTATTGTGTGCGCAATAAACAGACATTTGGACTGTGTTTACTGTGCGCGCGCGCTATGCAGGCATTCTCTGTTGGTCAAAGTGACCATTGCATAATGTTGCTGGTCGTGCGCGTTCGCTATGGCCCCCTTTTTCCATAGCGCTAATATATACAGTTTTCGCAATTCCCAAGTATTTCGCTTGCTTGACGCGTTTTGGTCGATTCACCGATGCCGTGCGTCCACAACGTTTTGCAACTCATCGAGGACAAGGCTTACACATATAAACCTATACACATAAATAAATATAAATATACATATAGCATTGATAGAATTAACTTTGATATATACGCAAGTACGTAAAATAATTTTTTTCTGCCAAAATATTTTTATTTGCCACTGAATAATTTGCGCTATTGAAACTCAAAGAGACGTTAATAGTGGACACATAATAAAAATGAAATACGTGAAAAAAAAAAATGAATATTTTGACAGAGCTTTCAACATTTTATACATACATATATATATATATATATATATTAATTTAGTATAATTGAATTCAAATACATTTTACCGGATCATCAGTCAAGTTCAAACAGCAAATAATTTTATTTATTTCTTTTGTCATATACATAAAATAACATCTACATGCATATACAATACGTGTAATAATTTATTCCACATATAAATGATGCATACAATTTTTTTTACTGTAAAATATTTAAGGTGAATATATATATATACATATATATATATATACACGTGTAATGATGTTACTGTACATTATCATTACTTGACGAATAAATCATAAAATAATGCAGTAGACGTTTATTTATATGTTTAAATAAATGATGCGTGTTCAAAGTAGTTGTGTTGGAAGCGTCATGAAGAAATGAAAAAAATGTTTGGGCCTCACTGGAAATATATATACATATATATATATATATAGAGTGTTAAATTCACTTGAACATGCATGCATGAGAACAAAGTGCATTGGAAGCCAATATTATTCGCGTACATAATATATAGATTCATAAAAAAGTTTATTAAATAATGCATTTGACAGTGGTTGATCATTGACCCGTAACCGTAAAGCATCGTCATAATTTTTATGAATTTTCGTGGCGTCAATTCAATTGTCATTTATAAATCATGACGTTCACTAAAAGTATCATTTTATTATTTTTTTTTGTTTGTTTTTTTTCTCCCATACGTTTATATACATATACATATATATATATATATATATATATATATATATATATTTTTTTTGTATAATTTTTTTATACATCTCTATCGGATCAAAAATTATTTATCTCGCTGCGATAAGTTTTTTTTTTATACCGGGCAGTGGCAGTTTGAGATATTTTATACCTAAAAAAAAAAGTATTCTTTTAGAGGCGCTATATAAATAATTGAGTTTATTATAAATTATTGTGGACGAAATATTTATATTGTCAAATTGCTTGACATGTGTATATATCAATTATTTATCTTCAATTCAATACAGACACATTCATTTGCAATCTGACATTTTTTTATTATTTTCATTTTTCATTGAGAACACTAAAATTAACAAATAATTAATTAAATCAATTTATGTATCAGTTTTCCATAAAAACTCATCACATTCTTTTTTTCATAGTGTACACACATCTATAGCCTGTATTTATTTTATTTATGTGTCATATCTCAGATTATATGTACAATTATAAGTGTTGTCTTTTGAAAAATTCATAAATATTATGAAAATAATTGATCGAAGCTAATAACAAAAAAATTTTATGCAATAATTATATTTTCAATACGTAAATTAATTCAATTAGTTGTTTATAAATTCATTAATTATATATATATAAGTAAATATTTATCGTATACAATAGATAGAATTTAGTGTTGAGTACAGTCGAGGCACATAATCGCGTTACAATGTGTATTAAGTAATGCGCCCTGAATCACGCGACTATGGAGCAAGAAACGCTCGCAAACGATATAAAGCGTAGGTGACTTGGTCGCATGCTACTGTTGTTGCAATACATCTGACGACACTTGCAATGATATTCGTTCAATAATCCATGTGTTCACATTATCCACGATCTATCACCTGCTTTTATTTTTGATTTAATTCTCTTTATTTTCTTTTTATTACAGAAGACGTGTCAATTGAACGATACGAATTCAATATCATTCAATTCGTAAACACACCATTGAGGCACTGTTTGAAAACGTGCTGATATTATATATATAAATATATATATACATATATTTATTTATTACGGGATATATTTATTCAACCTCAGCAACATGTCGATTGTAATGCAGTACGTGGACCGATTCCATGAGATATTGGATAAAAATGCTGGTAAGTATTTAAATATATTGCTTTATGCCATTTACAATTTTTTAAATAAAATATATTGTAATAGTCTTGTACTTTGGTATACAATTTATTCAATGATGACAGAGACGTGACGATGATATATTATATAAATGTATATATGTGTATGTGTGTGCATGCGCCTGCGTGTGTATATAAGTGGGATAGGCTCAGAATTTCTGGAAATAACATTGCGATTGAGAATTATTTATTAACCAGTGCGGATAAATTCACATGAAGAATACAGATCAGATTGTTGATATCAGTGGGAAATCCCAGTACGCAAATGAACAAGGCCACAATACCGGCAATGTGTAGCCGTGAAAGAATTCTTTTTTGTCACGACCCTGAAAATTCATATCGTTCTTTTACTTTTTATTGATTTTTTTTATTCTCATTTCCTTTTTATTTTCATCCTTTTATTTTTATTTTTATTTTTATTTTTTTTTCACTCGTCATTCTCATGTACTATTCTGAAACCTGTCTGAATATTATAATGGCATTCGGTGGCTCGTTAACCTGGGGCGAATTTGTCGATTAAAATTCAAGGTAATGTGAAATGGAAGAGCGAAAAAAAAATAATCATAATAAATTGAATAAATGATAAAGAATAGCGATAATAAATAGTAATATGTATGAATACGTATATGAGGGAAGAAAAAAAAAAGAAACGAGAAAATAAAAGTGAAATTTTTTAAGTCGGAACAGAAAAAAAAAATGATATTTAAAGTGACAAATGTATACGGAAATGTTATTTTGCGCAAGTGTATTGTGGCTGATCGGCAAGGTCTTTTACATACACGGTGTGTAAACATTTCGTCCTTGAGACCTTTTAACAGGACATTGTACTGAGCGGGGCAGAATGTTGCGTTCCATCGTTATTTTTATGATGGTGGTCGCATGTACACGCGTATAAAAACGAAATAAACAGACATTCACGCATATTCGTATATTACATATGTAATAAAAAGAGATGAGTATACTATCGCGCACGTTCGTTCACCGCACGACAACACCTACCAAAGATATATAATAAATGTGACGGCATTAATTGGCAATAAAATTAATTTGAATTGAAAGTCCATGAAGGCCAGTTACTTTCGGCGCGCAAAAAACAACTATAAATTTTGTGCAGTGATCAAAAAGTAACTCGACGACTTATTTTTATCAAGGATGTGAATATATATAAATATATATATATATATTTTTTCGTTCGAAGGTTGCTATTCAAAAACCTTGATAAAAATTTTAAAGTTCAACTGGAATAAATGTAGATATATAAATATAAAGTTAAGCGCGACACCACCGGATACAATTTTATTTTTATATGATGCTATAATGCCAATCAAATAAAATGTTTATTGCTAAATGTTTCAGATGCAAGAACTACCAACTGGTTTTTAATGCAATCACCATTCCCTACGATGTTATTGTGCTTGGGTTACGTGTATTTTGTGAAGGTTTTGGGACCCAAGGTCATGGAAAATCGCAAACCATTTCAATTGAGAAACATTATGATTGGATATAACTTATTTCAAGTTATATTTTCTACGTGGATATTTTATGAGGTAAAAACAAAAAAAAAATCAAAAAGTACTTAATATATCTATATTTATAAATATATATATAAGTATTTTCTTTTGTTTTCTTAATTCATGCAATCACAACTGCAATTTTATATATATAATTGTTTTCATAATAATTCATTTTTTTTTTTCAATTATCATAAATATGAGCCATTAAAATTCTTTCATTCTAATAATTATTTTTTCAATTTTCAACTTATTATTGCTCTACATGCCACGGAATTTTACGTATTATAATGCAAGGTAATATATACAAATCGTTTCACGTCAGAATATCACAAACAAAAATATATTATAATAATATATCGTTAATTTTCCGTAATATTCTCATTGCAATCAATCATGATGTACTTCAATGATATTATTCCATATAAGTTTACAATCTAACAATATTCTGACGTGCTAACTGAGAAATAAAATTGATAAAGTGGGAGATATATAGATAGAGAGAGAGAGAGAGAGTAAGGCAGAGGGAAAGAGAAAACAAGTAACAACTATTTCAGAATAATTTGAATAAATAGATGTTAATTGAATTAATTTTTGATACATTGACATTGTCACGGAAATTCCATTATAAATTCAAAAAAATTAATTTTATAAATAATGCAGAGCTTGATGGGAGGCTGGTGGGGACACTATAGTTTCCGTTGTCAACCAGTGGACTATACTGACAATCCAATGGCGATAAGGGTAAGTAGAGTGTAACTGTTTTTTCTCTTCAACAGGATTTTTGTCCCCGCTCTCAATGCGAAAACTTCAAAACCAATAATTTTATAAATATATAAATATACTTATTTATAAATAAATGTATAAATGCCCTATAGGCTTCTTTGGATCTTGATGCTGTTGGAAATCTGATGGATATACTTTATAAACATGCCGTAAAATATGGTGCTTTGTTTGACCGCTTCTTCCTTTTATTTTTTATTTTTATATCCTCGCACCTCACCGTTACTGTGACCTTTACATTCTTTATTCTATTCTATATTTAAAGTCGAAAAGACGGTCTATAATTTAACAAATAACATCTAACACAATCTTACAACTACAATTATAGCGTAGTTGGAACACTACTGGTTGACGTTCACATTGAAATAATTTAATAACTGAAATCAAAAACAATGTAAGCAAAAAAAAAAAAAAAAAAGAGAAAGGCAAATCAGTAAAATTGAATTAATTGTATATATTGTAGAGATTTGTCGTTTAGTACGTGAAGATGTTTGGAATTGTCAGCAATGTGCACCAATACTTCATTTACAATGAGCAAATAATATTGCTATTTATATTTATAAACTTTTTGATATTGTGAAATAGAAAAAAGAAATAATAAAAACTAATAAATACAATTTTACATCATGACTTGTGTGAAAAGCAATATGGACATTTGATATATGATTGATTTCTACAATTGTAATCCCGTATTTAGTACAATCATATTATTTCACAATTGATTGAAGCTTTATTAAATATAATGACATTGTTTTTTCGATGTAGATACAATTATATTGTCGTCGTTGTGCATTTTAAAGCTACGATATAGGGATATTTGTAATGCTAAATGCTAATAAATATTTACATTCCAAAACAGAGCATCACTTGTGACACGTTACATAAAACATGTATAAATTGTGAATATTTTCGTATATAGTTTGGCGGGCATGAATCAAAAATGCAGAAAAACGCGCCATGGAAAATAAAAAACCGTTGTTTTTTCGTTTTTTTTTTTTTTTTATTTTTTCGATGGTGACGGTGGGTTTTTCATACATAAAACAGAATATTATCTGATCGGAGGTTGGCGTTTTGTTGGTTGTGGTTACAGATAGCAATGTCCGGATGGCTGACGGGAGAGTATTCGCTAAGGTGCCAACCTGTAGACTACAGTGATCGACCTCAAGTACTAAGGGTGGGTGTCTTGTATTAAACAAAAAAAGCAAAACCAGAGACACGAAATTTAATAAAAAATAAATAAAAAAATACCAGTCGAGAATAATCAGAGCAACTCGACCATTAACTAAAAACAAAAGCAATCCTGGCGCAATATTTTTCATTAACTTGCTTCTATAACTTGTACTATTATTACTACTATTTTAATTTTTATTCTGCAAAAACAATAATGGTATTTTTTAATTTTCCGCAATGCATTTTGTACATGTAAATTATTTGGTTTGTTCTTATTAGTATTATGTTAAGAAAAGTAATATTTCACTATTTTCTCTTCTAATTAATATGTCAAAAATATTATCGGAGTTTTATATTATTATGACATATTTAATTTGTAATATTTTCCTCATAGTAGATAAATTAATTGAAATCTAACACTAAACACACTTTCTTTTTCACAGTGATTAAAGTCTAATTTGTAATTATTTTCCATCCACTTATTTATTCCAAGTCCATCTATTCAATCAAAACACCCAAGAACTTATTTATTGGTATTCAACTGAAGATCAATTATCGTCTTTACTAATAAACATTTACTCAATACACAGATGGTGCACGCAAGTTGGTGGTATTACTTCTCTAAATTCACGGAGTTCTTCGACACGGTGAGTAATTAATATTCTACTATATTTATATAGAAACATAATATATTTCTGTGAAAAATAAAAAAAAATTTAATAAATATCGATTTATTCAAATGCTACCAGATTTTCTTCGTATTGAGAAAGAAAAACAATCATGTATCAACTCTACACGTTATTCATCACGGATGCATGCCAATGTCTGTATGGTTTGGCGTGAAATTCACTCCTGGTGAGTTGACAATTACCATAGAAAATTGACAAAAAAAAGAAAACAAGAGTTTTCCCCAATGGAAATAAGATAATAAATAATATATATAAATAAAACCAAAAAAAAAATTATTTCAGGTGGCCATTCGACCTTCTTTGGGCTACTCAACTCCTTCGT
>CAJUYH010002053.1:0-5000 GCA_910591685.1 Galerucella tenella | reverse complement strand
TAAAAAGGGATCAGAACCCGCCAGGCCAGAGGGTCACAAGGTTGAGATAAGAAAAAAAATATATATACAGTATATAACGAGAGCGGGTGAGTTTTGGACACCTCGTCATTATATCAATATCCATTTTAGTATATTTATATTATTTATATACGAATGTGTATTTTTATATATATATATATATATATATATATGTGTGTGTATTGATATGTATACAAAAATATATGAGGGGGCCGGCCCGAATAACGATCAGAGTCCATATCTGGCGAATTATAAAATAATAGCGCCATCTTATAGCTTGTGCCAAATAGAATTCAACTATTATTTACTATGGCAAAGAAAGTTCATAGTCCTCGGGGAAACAACGTTCAAAGATACGACGCGCCACCTAAACACAATTACGAATTATAAAATTAAAATGTGAATACTGACAAAGTAGAAAAATTGGAGTCTGATCGTTATTCACATCAACCCTTCATATATATATATATATATATATATATATATATAATATATAAATATATATGAATATATATTTTTTTATTGCACTAATGCACCAGTAAGATAATTTTTTTTTTGTCATTGGTAATAATATATATCTATCACACGTTATTTGTATTGCTCGCACGTAACTACATCTCTATATTGAGGCCGCATTTCTTTATCCGCTCACAAATTAAATTTTGGTTTTTATAGTTTATCATATTTTGGATGCTATGGAAGGCTCTGCGACGCAAACTGTCCACCCTCTTGCGTTTCGTACGATTGCAAGCCGAGAAAAATTAACTCGCCGCTTAGCGAGATGTAGAAAATGTTTGGAGAGTTTTTTAACAAACGTACGTGTTGATTAATTGGTAGCTAATTGAGTTTGCTTTATCATTATTATTTTCAATTGTTATTTCTTGCAAATTATATTACACTGTAGATGAACAATATAAAGAAAAAGAAAAAAACAGGTATATAAAATTTAATTCAAGTTTATTTTTGTATTTGTTCACTGTATTATAATAAATGTTTTGTATTATTTTCCATCACTGTCATGTTATTTGATTGTATTCTATATCGTTCGTATTTTTTTTTCTCTCACTATATGAATGTGAGTGTGTATGCGTGCACATAATATACATGCTTCTTGTATATATATATATATTGGGTGCATTTATGTATTCCAATAAAAATGTAATCCGTAAATAATTCCAATGCATTCCTTCATCCCTATGGGCTGTGCAAATGCGCGCAAATTGCATTGATTGAATATACGAGGCAATTTTCACGGTGTGGAATTGATCGAGTACACCTATCTATAGTTTATACGACGATGCATAGCCATTTATATTGCAATCTGTCTGATACACATGGGCAACAAGATGAACCAATATAAAGTGCAAGAGAGACTGACAGATAGATGGATAGATGTAGTGAGACTGACAGAGTCAGAGTTCGTGACCCCACTGTGATATAACACTGTCAATTTATTCAAAAGTCAATTATACTATCGCATAAAAATTAAATATTGAAATGTCTTTACATAAAAAAATAATTCACTTATAAATATTCAAGATACATATATATAAATATATATTTGACCGTAAAAAAAAAAAATAATAAAAAAAAAATATTCGACCCTCTCATATACTTGAATCTACAATTATATATGACATATTACATATATACATATAAGATTAATGCTTCTGAGTGTATTTATGTGTGTGTGTGTGTGTGTGTGGGTGCGATTATGACATTTGATGCAATCTCCACTGCAGCCTCAGGTGTCCTTTAATTTTCATACGAGTGGTTTAACGTGCAGCAGTTTCACTTTTCCTTCAGTATATTCTTTTATTACTGACAATTACATTTCATATTTCAATGATTGAATAATTCGCCTCAGTATCGCATGGATAATTACTTTTGTTGCGCTATCGATTCAATCAACAATAAAATCAATGAAAAAAAAAATAAAAAAAGGAAAAATTCAGATGAAACAAACGAAAATCGTTATGTTTTCAATCCATTATCCATCGAATGCCATTGAATATTCTACAGGACATTGTCCCATCGCTTCACTAACCTAGATTCTTTTACTCTCACTCCGTTCCGCATTCTCTGGACGCTCTTTCAGAACATGGAAAATATTGATTTTCAGTATTTAACATTATATATATAAACGTTTGTTATTTCCGGTCGAGTTATTTTATCATTATCGACATTAATAAATAAAATTTTTTAACTCTGTAGTGAAAGCCATCGTGGGATAATGTAAATATGATATTTTGTTTAAGGATATTGTGTTACAGTGATGTAATAATGAAAGAATTATCGAATTTTTCATTGAATTTAGAGAATAAATGTTTTTGACATTTTCGTGAAATTTCATTATTTTCATCTCTATCGCATTGTTGCGGTATTGGAAATTTACTGTTGACGATCTGATAGTTACCGTGAATTTGATTAAATAGTGCTGCAGAGATCTCGGACTAGTTATTAATATACTTATCCTGCTGCAATGATGCAAGTCCATTGAAAACAGTTTGTTACAGAATCGTTGGAAAATAATTTTATTCAATGCATATCGAAGAAATCATCAATAGTTTAACGATAAACGTGTTGTAACATTTCAAAAATATTTCTGGAATGGGCGAACATTACTGAGTGTACTTCTAATACTATCAATCCAAGCCTTTCAATTAACATCTGCAATGAAATTTTATTATTCAATTATAAGGAGAACTGAAGTACGTGCTTGTTTTTTTTTAAATACATTTCCTCTTTCGAAATCACAGACTCTATGAAGTGAAAAAAAAAAAAAAACTATCGCAGGACATAATTATTATATTATTTTCCCTCGTACCAATCTGTCAATTTTATATGAAATTAAATTAATAAGTGCCATATCCACTTGCTAATATTATGCAATAAATAGAAAACGTTAGATAAGAAAAGAATTGTCGACTGTTGCAGTACTTTGAATTATATAATGTTAAAATATAGTGAATTTATATATTTATTTAGGAGAGTGACAATTGTATCTTATCAGAGTATTGAAAATCATTTCATAATTGGAAATCAAGCGTGCATTGTATAAACCATAACACACTGTTGTGAACAAGCTTAATCCGATTGATCAAATACACTCTATTTTATGTTCCGATTATTATAGTTCGATCATTACTGATCAAACGCTCACTTGTCTCGTCATATTACTCCATACATGTTTAATTAAAGCAATACGTATATATATATATATATACATCACACACTACAAGTTTTATCATCACTACCATTTTGCCAATCTCGTTGTCAATAATTATTCATAACTCAATTACAGCGCAAGTGCGAGGGACCATCAATTTATTTTCTCTTTTTATTTGTTGTGATCAATGAACGGCCTGTGATTGCCATCATTTCCCAAGTTAATATCATAATTCACCTATTTCTTCGTTTCTTTCAATTTTCCAATATCAAAACATCTATTGTACTCTCCATTGTCAATAATCGTTTAATTGTCCATTTTTCTTTATAATTTTATTGTGTATAGTAATAAAAGTTGTCTTACAATGAACGACTATCTCAACGGTCCAAATTGATATATATGTTCATTTTTTTTAACACTGATAAATTTATAAAAATGCGATATCAAAAAAAAAATATTGTTAAAAAAAATAATTGGTGAAAATTTGACATTGATTGATTTAAAAAACATTTCAGCTGTTGATAGTATGAATAACAGTTTGATAAACAATAAAATTTTTTTCGTATTGAATTTGCATGAGAATAAACAGGAGAGTTGTATATTTCTTTTATATCCAACTTGCGATTCAGCTGAAAGCTTCTAAATATTCTACTTCAATATTTGATCAGTCCTGAGTGCGTGTCTAACTCGCAAGCATATTTGTTTATTTTTTTTATTGCCTTTGGTAAATAATTGTGTCCAAGTAAATAATTGAGTTTGGAAGCTTATGGGTCTGACCGAAATGGTTTCGTTTCACTGGCGATACCATTTCATCAAAGTAGCATAGGATAATCTCAATTGGTGTGCGGAGAAAAAAAAAACATGTACAGATAAGGAGATAAAGAGCGCTTAAGGTCAGACATAGGGTACACAGTTATTTTTAGATTATCGATTGAATTATTTCACGTACAAATATATTATTCGACGATAATCATTTAGTATAATAATGATAAAATCTAACACAAACAATTCTTATCTTCTGTTGATCATAAATTAATTTCCGAATTAGTTCATGGTTAAGTATAAAATGTTTCTATAGGTCATGTTTACAGCATTTACATTGAAATATTCTCATTGAATGGTATCGTACAGTTTATCGATGAAGCGGCTGGAAACACATTTAACGACATATTCAAAGTTTCATCGACAATTCGACAAGTGCAACATATTATCCATTGTTATTATTCAAACTTTAATGGATATGAAACTTTGTAAATTGTATACGATGGTATTTTACATAAATTGTATCCCTGACTTTTGTCATTGTCTCATGCCTCAGCAGTATTAAAATAATTTATATATAAAAATAATTCTATTAAATATCCCACGTGATCTATTGAAGCAGTAGGATACAACGCATCATATATATATATATATACGTGTAAAGTGCTAACGAGACGGTGACCTGATTAATTGCTGTACGTGTAGAACGTGATGACTTTGATCACTTTATAAAAAAAAAAAAAAAAAGAAAAAGAAAAAGAAAACGTGAACCGTTGATTTTGATTTTTGTTTGCCCTTCTCTCTGACGCACCCAAAGATAACCTCGTCAATTGGAATCTCCCATATTGTATATCTCTCAATTTCCTCTAGAAATAGAACGTGCAATCTTTCTCCCATGTCAAGTCTGTCTATCACAATTTACTGAATTTCACTCGGACGTAAGGAAATGGAATTGCAATTGTTAGTAAATTGAGTCGCAGATAATAAAAAGTGAAGAAAAAAAAATGAAGAAAAAAAATGAATACATTCAAGTATATATATATATATATAT
>CAJUYH010002052.1:0-43064 GCA_910591685.1 Galerucella tenella | reverse complement strand
TGAAATTTTCTGACATATTGTTATTTCTTATGACTGCGTTCTCATTTTTCTCATAGATGTTCTGTATTATTCTTACTATTTATTATTTTATATTACTGTTCTTATAAGCCACAGTTAAATTGCAGCATTTTTCAATAATAAAAAAAAAACTTTCAAGAATTTTTGACCTACCTTTTAGTATCATCCTGTACTGCTACATGGTCAGTGTAATGGAAGAAGATGCTTATTTTGACTTAACATACTAAAATCAAAAATAAGTCTTTTGGTGGCCGAAATCCAGATATCAGATGTTCTTTGGACCCAAAATTTTGAAAATATCTGTTTTAATATATCTTTGAAAAAGACTTTAATATGTTGAATAAAACTATAGTTTATTCCTTGTATTTCACAAAAAGTTTTTTGAAACTGAAAAGGATAAGTAAAGTGTCTCATTTTTCTTCTTGAAGAGCTTAATGTCGGATCCAAAAAACTTGTTTGGTCTGGTGATATTTCTCAAACTACTTTTTAATTACAAATAGTTAATTAATCACATTCACATTAATATTTACACTTATAATAAAGCAACTAAATATCAGTTTTGAATATAGGATAAAACAATTCAAATATATTTTCCATTAAATACTACCTACACACACGTTGAATAAATATATTTTAATTATTGATTTTTTAATGGTTTGAAATTATCATTAAACAAACAAATAGACTCGAGTATTTGAGATTCCAATTCTACCGTAATAATAATTATTGTTTGCCTTAAATCGTTGAGTGAAAAATTATATTTCACTCAACGCTTCAATCCATTATACTCGATAACCGAATATATACAAAATATAATTTGAAAGATTTTATTAGAACACTTTTGGTAGGAATTCAAGAAGTGATATTAATGACATTAAAAAGTTTGTTGGATATAATAGAACCAATATTGATTAAATCTTATAATTGGTTCACATGATTAATAGTGGGTAAGCTTTATTGAGTTTATAGTACAATTTGGCCAGTTTTTACATATATACTTAACTATCAATTACCGCCAATAAAATCTTACGTCTTATTTTTCAAAGTGCACCTGCAAATTTAAACCCACGTTCGCCCCACGTCTATGCTAATTGTAGTACCCCCTATTCATTGCAGCCCGATTTCTATTCTGCCATTTGCACTGCAGAATTCTTAAATAGGTTCGTCTAAAGCTAGCATTACACAAGGCATAACACACCGGATTGATAGTCGAGTTAATATAACACAAAAAATAGAAAAAGTCCCAAACCTGTGGAGGAAGACGCGTACTGGTACTTGTCACAGGCTTTAACAAAACTAAAATATTGTAGGGAGTCCACGTGATTATAAAAGTTAATAAGATGGCCGACAAAGTCTTAGCAGCTTTTTTGTCAGCTTTTTTCTCTTGGGTTTTCTTCTTTTTCTTGCCTGGATTTTTTGTGGCGTTTACTAAAGGAGTTTTGCCAGCTAGTTGTTTAGGAATTATCTTTGCGTTTAAAGGAATGCGTATATCAGGCATGGCTGAGGGACGCCGATTTATATGGTTACCTTGGTCTTGTGGACGATGGAAATCGCCGGTGGTGCTAGTTGTACCTGAAGCCGAAGAGTGATTTCTTGGTACCTAAGTAAGAATGAAATAAATAATTACATACTAAGTACATCTTCTATTATATGTTATTAGGTTTTCCCAAATCCCATACTGATATTTTTATTTAACGGTATTCAGATCACAATTGAAAAGTTAATGTTAAGAGGGGCCTCACAATTTAGACAGCTCAAAACACTTGGCACCCCTGACTTGCAACAAAATTTGGGTCATTTTGTATGCAACAAATCTAAAGAATGCAGTAAAATTGAGAGTTGAAATTTAAACATAATATAACTTGGACCTTTGTCTTGGGGATGAGGTATTTTGGTCAAGTTTTAGATTGCTATAAAAAAGATATAAGCCATTAAGTGATGGTGTGATTTTGACAGCTTTCACAATTTGTGGTCACCAATTTGAACGCCAAAACCTTATTCCCAAAAGAAAGCCTAGAGAATTCGATTCTGAAAATATGAAATATTTTTTGAGATATGTTGCACGAAAAATTTTGAAAACGAACGCATCTGTACATTAGTTCAGCTTGATTGATGGCGCTGTATGGAACTTCAATGACAGATTACGACGGTCAAATGGTCAAATGTCGTTGTCTTGTCATGTGTTTTGTGTACATAAAAATATTTCAAAAATTATTTATTTATTGCTTAGAGCTTGTTAGTATTTGTAGGCGGTTGAAGTAAAATAATTTTCATGCTGGAGAAGTAAATTTGTGCCCCGTTTATTTTTAATCCACATGTGCCTCACCACAAGTACCTATCGTGAAATAAACCACAAATATTTTTAGCTATAGCTAGTGATTCCACGAAGTGCCTGATATTTATTGATCCTCATATCGGTGCCTTTTGGTTCCTCCGGGGTCCTGTACCTAGCCATAGATTGCATCAGCAAAAACATAGTTAGTTACATCAGCCTGCTGTGTTATTAAGGGAAACTACTACATTGGTGATAGTAATAAAACTAATTGCATACTACTAATTGACCAAAATAGACATTTCGTATTCTATTGAATTCTGTTGTAATCTATTATTTTCGAAACACAGGAATAAAAATGTTATATATGTTCGATCTTTAATTATGTATATATCCAAATGTTATTCTAAAATACTTTTTGCAGTTTTCCTCCAGTTTGTAATAATCCGACATGCCTGTTTTCCATTGGCTCTTCTTATTCAAGTAAATTATAGCAAAAATGTTTCATTTCATTGAATACGAAAGCAAATCGAATTGAATACGAAATTGAATACGAAAACAAATCATTTAGGCAATCTGCTTGTAGTATTACAAATTTGAAGTACAAAGTAAGTAAGTGAGTAGGTAGTTTTTATATTTATCATAATACAGAAAGAAATGCTAATTGGTAAACTATAAAAAAATTTATTATAGCAATAAAAAGACATATCTGCTTTTTCTATAAAAATATAAACGAAATTATTGTTACAAATTCAATGTATTTCAATACCTAGGTAAAATGAACATACTAGCTGGTAAATAAATAAAATCATAATTTACTTATTAGGATTGAAAATAAATAAAAATACCTGCTGACAGAAATTGTATTTGAAACCAAAACATCGAAACTTTGTGTAGGTACAACTCTAATCGAAACAGCTGACCCGGAGAGGCGTTTGCTTGAATCGTCAAGAAATGTATTAAATTAAAGCCGATTTAATACCACTAGCGACATCTATCGTAAATATTTTGAACTTAAAAATAACTAGATTTTTGTTTATGTTTTGAGGTTTGTACACCTGTGAGGAGGCCCCTCTTAACAGCATCCGTTCGTTAAGAAATCACTTGTTCAATTAAAATGACAACCGAGAAATGTCATGTTGGGATTTTTCTGTAGAATTAACAGGTGAGAGGTACCTACGTGGTTTGTTCTTTCCTCGGAACGATACGCAAATAACGTTTTTTGCTACATATCGGCCTTGTAACGTTAATAACTATACTCTAAAGCTTTTGGGAATGAAACATTTTCTTAACTTATAGATATCCAAGAAAATAGATTTAACATTATAGATCTTGGAGGGATAATATCTACCTTGTACTGATGAGACGCAAATACGCCGAAACCGCTCCACAAGTGATGTCCCTTCTAATTCCAAACCAGAATGGATATACCTACCAACTATTAACTTAGAAAAAATGTAACTCAATGTCTGTCAGGACATGTAGCCCGAGAAGTAGTTGTTTCTTCTTAGTTGAACGGTCATTGATTGAAAAAAAAATAGTACCAAATCTATTTCTTTGATATCTATTGGTAACACGCTTTACTAAATACGACAATTTTGTAGGAAACTGTAATAAAGCTTATTTTCTGAACTTGTTATAAGTTCTAAATTTTGTTGCAGGATTTTATACAATGTGATGTGCACAAATGGACTTACTTCTGTGATCATTTTGATAGAAGCTCCTTCGCCAGATCCTTCGCATGAGTCTCCTGGAAGTCGAATTAATATAGTATAAACACTTTCCGTTGAAGATGACCGACCAATTATACGATTACTGGCAGGTAAACTCCTAGAATCTCTCGGTCGAGTTGGGGTCATGTTGGCCTGAACAAACGAGTGGTCACGTTGTGCAGCGAGATTTTGAACATAGGAATCCCTAAAAATGTAAGTTTATTTGATTTTTTTATTGAAAAGTATTCATCGAAATAATGTTATCACCATTGGATACAAATATCTTGAAAGAAATACGTTAAAATTTCGAGGTATTAAACATTGAATCTACCATTTTTTTATGAAGGTTTCTACCTAGTTAATCTGAAGAAGAAGTTGATCATGACTATAGCCATAATTTATTTTAGGTTATTATTTAAATAACAAATTACAGGCTTTTTCTCTTTTCAAGTGCTTGGTAATATTGTTGGGTTGAATTTTGTTGTTAAACTTAGCTAAAAAGATAAGCTATTGAATCCAAGATAAGAATAAACGCATATTGGATCTTTTAGGTCTTGGTAAATCTCACCCCAATATACATACAAGATCCATTTTTCTTTGAACTTAACCACGTTAACCGGGTTAACAAAACGTCACGGTAAACTTTTATGACGTAACGGTTTCTGGAATCTAAGAAAGAAACAAACATCTAGCCTCTAATAAGATAGCTATTCAGCAATCTATATCAGTGAGCTGGTTTGTGTGGTTGGTTAACTGTTACGCCATGGTTTGGAATACAAGTCGAGGAATATTGTGGATACGTTCAAGATAAGAATAATATGGGACTTTTGTGCTTCGAGTAGTCTCTTCGACCTATGCAAATCAATTGTATATGTCAAGTTTCTTGTCTAGACGCGTCTTATTACTAGACCCAACATGTCATATATGTCATATATTGGATTAATTGTGATATTTCCTCTAATATCATCGAAAACCTCAACCTAGTCCTCGCTACCACATTATCGAAAGTCCAAGGCTAGTTAGACATCCACAGTAGTACAGTATGAGGTTTCCTTGTATTTTTGGCAAAACTTGCGAATGGTTATGTCTGCCAATACTGATGATGTGAAAATTACACAACATTGTAGAATATATTTAGTTAAATGATTAAGAGCGTGGTTGTGTTTGAATCATAATAAACCAAGTACCTTTGCGCTTGCGCCTGATTTACAGTTCCTGACAAATACACAAACTCTTGCGACAGTTTCCAAATCGTTTGTATTCAACATTGGAGCTGCTTACAATAGTAACAATCACCAAACTGTCACAGATTGCTAGAACGCTAAAATGCACTTGCGCATGTTCATAACAAACACTGATAGTTTCGGAGTCGTGTTGGATATAAACATAGATTCAAAAGTTTTGCATCACCCTAAATCTCCGAAAAAAAAAAATGTGTTCATTATAAATGGATCAGAGATTAATCAAATAATTAGTTTCAATAAAAAAAACGTGTATATTTGTCAAAAAATTTTATTATCCAATAATAAATTTGCTTTAAACATAAAAAGTATTCTTAGAAATTAAATAAATTGAATACAAATTGATTCTTTTTAAAGAAAAGGTTAAGTGAGAACCTGCATGAGAACTTTTAATAAAGAGTATTTCCACCTCTAGAATTCATGCAAGCTTGAAGTCGCCTGCCCATCCTGTTTACCAAATTATTGATATTCTGTTGAGGAATATTTCGCCACTCTTCTTGGGCCGCATGAACAAGCTCTTGTACACTCCTGGGTGTATTTCTGCGTGCTGCCACTGCCCTGGCAAGCATGTCCCTAGCATGTTCTATCTATGGTATTCATGTCAGGAGATAGGGCAGGCCAGTTCAAACGATTGATCCCTTCAGTTTCAAGATACTCATTTACAGCTCTGGTTCGATGAGGTCGGGCGTTATCGTCCATAAAAACGATGGAATTGCCAACAGCTGCGCGCCATAGTCTCACGTGAGGATGTAGAATCTCTCTGAGATGCCTATCACCAGATATCGTTCCCTCCACATGAATTAATTCTGTACGATCATTTAACATGATACCAGCCCAAAACATAGCACTTCCTCCTCTGAAGGGCGGCACGGGGCGAGCATGGGCAAGCTGAGCAACTCTCGTTGGATCCCGCCACACACGTATTCGATGGCTATCTTGTACCAAACAAATCCTTGTCTCGTCGGAAAAAAACACCGAATTCCAAAATTCTTCAGGCAAGGCCGCGTGTTCTTGAGCCCACTGTAGTCGGCGAATTCTGTGCTCAGGTTGTAGTCTGGCACTCTTATTGGTCGGCGACACCTCAAACCTGTCGCAAGTATTCGTCTTCGTAATGTCGAGATCGATACTTGAACTCCCAACGCATGTCTCATATCTCTTTGGAGTGCTGGTATTGTCATGGTCGGGTTTCTTCGGATAGTTAAGTGGATATAGTGGTTCTGCCGCTGATTAGTAACACGCCTTCTACCGCTTCTAGGTCTATCACGAAGAGAATTGGTCTGTAGTTACCGGTTCCATACACGAGACACATCACTTTGCCAAACGCCAACTCTGTTTGCCACGAACCTTTGAGAATGACCTTCTTCAACTGAAGCCACTATTATTGCACGGTCAATCTCACAATGACTTGACGATTCATGTTTGCACTCAAAATCGTAAAAATCAAATGCCTTGAATGTTAAAATGATCGCACTAAAAATGTTATATCACAAAAAAAACTGTAAACATCTGTATATTGCAAAAAATTTGGAATATATTGAAATGGTAAACATTGATAAACAAGCCAACAAAAAGTTGTTAGCGCAAAAAAATCCCTTCGCATCCGAAGAAGGTGATGCAAAACTTTTGAATCTATGTGTACATATATAATCTAACATGCATGTAAACTTTCTAACTAACCTTATAACATTGAACGACGTACACCTCGAGACAGAGCTTTGCAATGGCGTGTCCAGAGAAACGGGGGTGATACATCCCTGTCCCTGTTCACTTGGACTCTCCTCCTCCGTGTCACTGTTTTCTTCTCTTCCAGAATGCCACCAAGCAACACACCATTCGCGAATACGCCACACTCCAGAAAGTAAACCACGCCGACGATTCGGTGCAAGAATTACCTGACGATGAAAACAAAAATGTTCAATAGTTATTGTGTTTTTTTTTTAAATAATAATAATAAGTTTATTCATCATCATAAACAATTACAAAATAATTATAGAAACAAGATTACAAAGACAAAATAAAATAATTTTATGAGAATAATTTGATATCTGGCTGACAAACAAACCGATTTACCCACTAAGGCAATGCCTGAGTGTGGAGAAACTAAGGCATGGTTAGCTCGGTGTTCGTAACAATAAGTACATACAATGAGTTAAACAAATAGTGTTAAATAAAAAAACAAAACAGATAAGAAAAGTGACAGATATAATTTGAATATGTAAAAATTTTATAAATTATGAATTGAAAACATTAAATAAAAAGACTAAAACTAAAATAGGACCAAAATAAATATATTTAATAATATTACATTACAATATTTTCAACTCATATTAGGTTCAATTAGATATTTAATTGCAGATCTTTCTTTTAACCAAAGGTAATTTTTAACTTTTTTTTTAAAAGAATAAACTCTTTTTGCATCCTTTATTTCTTTTGGGAGGTAGTTGTACACTCTATTGTCCAAGTATTCAAGAGATCGCATTGTAGCAGTTTTTAGAGTAAATACTGTGTCTAGGGATTTATTTTTTTTGTATCTGGTATTATGTGCATGATCTACATAAACTAGAAATCCCCTTCTCTTGAATTGCTGTACTGCAATGTTAAAAAAATAAAGCTGCCGCATATCCATTACTTTATTATCTTTATATAATACATCAGATGGAAACAATCTTGGTTTTTTAAAAACTGTGTTTGTAGGACTTCTACTTTCTTAAGGTGAGCATTTGCAATACCTCCCCAAGCCAATATCCCATATCTCAGACGAGATTCTATGAGCGCAAAGTATAGTTTTCTCAACTGATGAGTGTCTAAAGTGTTTAAATTTAAACAACATACTGCGTAGTGTTTTTTGTATTTGATTACTATGAAAATTCCATCGTAAATGACTATGTCAATTGTTACTCCCAAATATTTAATGTTATCTGATGAATGCAATACAATATTTTCATTGTGACCTTGTATAGTTAAAAAGTTATACGGAGGTAAAAAAGAAGCTAGACATGTAAAAGGTAAGTAACAAGTTTTATCGTAGTTTATGGATAACTTTTTTTGTTTAAAGTAATCAAAAATTTTTACGAGATCACTTTCTGCTTTTTCTTTTAGTTGCATCCAAGTATCTGCACTATACACTATTGCAGTATCATCAGCATCTCACCACTAGATTGAAATGCCAGTAAATTGTTTAAATATATTATAAATAAAATTGGTCCTAACACAGTCCCTTGCGGAACTCCACATTCTACTAATTTCTTCTTACTAATAGAGTTGTTGATTTTAAAATATTGATAACGGTCAGTTAGATAGCTTTTTATTAAGTTGTAGGTATTTCCTCTGAATCCTAGATCCTCCAAAGTTTCCAAAAGATTTGTGTGATTTCATAATAATTATGAAAGAGGAAAAACTCTGGTTGTATGAAAGTTTAACATGTGCCACAAGTGTGCTAAAAAGATAGAAGTATATTTGGTAAGGATACGGGTATAACAACGTTTGATTTAACAGAAAACAAAACATTCGGAGGAGGTTACGAAAACTAGAGTGAAACTAGCGGATCAAGGTGGTTTAGAAGACGTTTTGTTTATAAAAAATGAATAATAAAGAAATTAATTCACATTTACATTATTTAATAAATGAAATATATGCTTTAAAGTGAATAAACGACGATGAACTTGTTGAATAAAGAAAGATCAGCGTTTGTCATTGTATGTTTATTTAATATAATAGGTCTGGTCCAACCACAATCAGAAAGTGACAGAAATGATCGGAGAATACTCGACCATTGCAATCAGTTATAGAAATTACGCTAAAGTGAATTCGTTATTAATTTGCTATGACCAGCTATTTTCTGATTGCGGTTGGAGCAGACGTTATATAAACAGAAAGTTTAATGTGATTTCTAAGGCTGTCCTATTCAAAGCAGGTGAAAGGTTGTGAGGATTATTAATATTGATATCAATATTCCATAGTCAAGTAGTGAGGTTCCTGCCTAATTCAGGTAATATGTCATTGATAACTAATATAAATCATGCACTTTGTCTGTGCACCTTAATATATGAGTTATTCTGGCTATTAAAAAGAGCTTTATTTTAAAAGCTTTCTTAAAACCGTTCCATTCGTTTTTTCGATTGTAAGAGTATCGACTCAAAAGGAACCTGGTTAATACAGACTTGATCTTCGGAAACAGGAAGAAGTACGGTGCATGTTCGAGCCATGGAGTGCCTCTAGCGGCTCAATAACGCTCATTAGTTTAAAATTCGCGCTCAACCAAAAATGAATGTTGACATAAGGAGTACGTTCATAATCTATGGATTAGGTGAGGAACGAAACCTGACAGTGTACTTGTCAGTCAGACGACGGGGTAAGCGCTTCTCGTAGTGCGTTTGTAAACGTTGTGCTGTAGAGTTTGAAAAATATCTCGAATGTTTTATGAACGCCCACTTTGTACCTAAGTATAACTCTTTTACTAAAGGTGTTGTGTTGTGAACGCAATACCACTGTAGTTTGTTTTTTCTTCAATTGCGTATATGTTCAAAGTTCAAAGTAAAAGACAACCCACAACTGTACAATTTTTGGATGTGGTGGTATAATTGGTTTTGTTAATTCCTTGCACTTAATATTGATGATTATAAACTATAATGGTATTTTATTGTTGTTTGTTTAAATTGTAATAGCAGCAGTAAATAATTCATATGCACCGTTCCCCCATTACAGATCCTTTGGTAAGTAAATATTTTTGCATTGAAATAGTGTATAATGTCAATTATCTTCAATTTTTGTCTTAAATTTGGCTAGTAGTGGAAAACATTGTACCATCGTGGTGAAAACATTATTTCATAATAAATAATTTTGGCGCTTGGTCGATGATGATAGTCTTCACCACCTTGGTGTTCAATATACTATTTTCTATTCCCATGATTTAATTTTATTCCCAACAAGCGAAATGGAATTCTAATAGGACTGAATTATTGTATAATAGTGGAATAGCGTTGTTTTAAAGCCTTTTTATTTCTATCAAGCCTTTTGTTGCGATAATTTTGTTTTTTAAAGTAAATTGTTGTATTAAATGATTCTATAGTGACTTTTACAATATATGCTATAACGCATTATACGATCATTTCTTTTAAAATGATATAATATCTTATAAGCCAGTTTATACAATATCAAAAATATCATTTTATATATAACTAACAGCTACAACATTATAAAATAGTTACTTAAGCTTGTCATATTGAAGCTGTATAATGTTGTATAATAAATATTGTATAGCATTCAATTGCGTTGCATTATAAAACACTTTTTAGTTGTATAGTGCCTAAATATTCTTCGTTATAAAACAGTTATCGTATACCGTTTCATTTGACAATAAAATATTGTTTAAGGCATTTCTTTGGGATGAAATTACTGCTTTATAAATCGCCATGTTTAAATAAGCAATTCTTGTACCGCTTTCGCCGCCATTATGAGCACTTGAGTTGGAAACATGAAACTATATTCAAAAATGTGACTTTATCATTATTTAGAGAATTATATTGTGAAAGAATATCCATGTGAAGTGATAAACTATTAAAGTCATAAATAAAAGTATTCTCGGATGTTCTATTTTATTATTTTTTTTAAGTATCTACTTGAAACTCGAGTTGAAACTTAATTGAAGCGTTTAATTTTCTTGCCAAATATATACCTATAATCTATCAGTAAAATTTGCGGCGCATCAAAATTTGTGCTATTGAACCATCCAAATGAAATTATAATTTTTACTATCGATGTCCGCCCAAGCGGCCCAAGTCGTTTTGATAAATCTCCATTTCTACAAATGAAATGTATGATGCACGTTCAAGTTGAAATATAATTTGGTTCTGATATTCTTTAATAAGAAATGAAATGCTCTTATAAACTGCTAGATGACAAAATGTTTTCGTTGTGCTCGAAATAACAGCATTATAAAAAAATATATTGCATTATACAACCATTTTGTGAGACCTTCATAGAGTGCCGCTTCAATCCCATTTTATAGATGTGACTACATGACATACTATTAAATCATTTCATAGTAGCTGTATAAATGATTATAAAACAGTCATATAAGAGTTGTATAAACTTTTAATAGAAATGTTATACAACCAAACAGTTGTATAAGGATCATATAATTGTTTTGTAGACCGTTATAAGAATTAAAGTATCCTATAAGACATATCTTGTAGCTGTTTATACAAACCTTATAGAATTTAAATTGCTACTTGGGTTATTAGTTATGCAGGAGCTTGTTCATTCCCATCGAATTGATTGGAATGTTAATTGCATTCAGAACCAAGACTTTCATCTGTATAATTTATTATTTGAAAAAATTTATATTATTACTTTACCGGTTTTTTTCTTCTTTGCGGATCTACACAAACGCTGCTGTGCATATATACAGAGTCAGAATCAGCTCCTGTAGATTCCGATCGTGGTCGCTTCCAATCCTCGGGATCCACCGTCGTACAAGCGTTGTTTTGTTCATCACTGCACACGAATACACTAAATGTAACATACAATTGAATAAAAAATCAAAGGTTCGAATTGTTTCCCAAAACAACTAACATCGAACATCTAAGGAGGAAAAAAGTATGTAATACTATCGATATATTAACACTCAAAATTCTGCTAAATTGAGTTATCTATCCGAAAGTATAGTCCATACGAACAAGAAATCAATGCAATAAGTGACTAACTCATTAGTCCAGTGAACGAGGACTTGAATAGGGTATGATCAACGAACATTAACAAGACAAGAAGGATCACTCTAATATCCTCCCCTCGTTATGCCTATCTCGCTCGAATATCGGATGCATAAACAGGTTGTCCGTCGTAGGGATATGTAAAGAAATATACCAGTTGCCTTTTTGCGTGAGCGAATTTTCCTTTAGAAATAAAATAAACATTTATGTACTTAGTGTTTGGTGTTTGGTTCTCCAAACAGAATGATGGAAAGGTAACATACGTGGAAAAATGTATAAACAATACTATGCACTTTATAAATGGCTGGAAAATTACTATTACCTCTGCTCTGTCTTTATGGGAAACCTTAAAATGCAGGAAGTATTCATTTCTTTTAACAAGGAACCTTTTCAGGTAACCAAACTGTCGAAAATGACGTCAAAAAGACGGCTATTTTTGACATTATTGGTCTGGTACGTCTAATGACCATACATTGGCGTCATATAGACGTCACAATTTATGATGTCATATAGGCCGAAATTGTAGACGTCTTATAGACGTCTAAACATGGACTTTTCTATCATTCCCAAAGGTCCAATCAAAGTCTAACTAAATACCGGTTTGACGTCTAATTGACTAGTAAAAATGACGTCTACGTGACGTCTAAAGCTTGTCGGATTATGGTCTATCTAAGAACCACACTGACGTTAGAAAGACGTCATACAGCTGTGACTTACTTACGTCTTTTAGACGTCATTTTCTAACGTCAGCAGACGTCTTTTAGCCCAATATGATGTTGTCGTTTAGACGTCATATAGACGACAGTGGTTACCTGGGTTAATCAGGATTGCATTGAATTTTTTTTGGTCTGGTAAGAAATTTTTACGGAAACTCGAGAAATCCAACCCCAATTCAATTTTGTAGGGCATTCAAGAAATTATATTCTCTAAAATATTTTAATGAGGTTGAAGGTGCCAATTGTATTGAAGATATTGATACAGTTTTGCTCAATGTAACTCCTGATATGCTAGAAGAATATAAAAATATCGATGTAGGTACCTATATTGGCAAATGATAGCTCTTTAACAGTTTTCACATGCGACTATAGAAATCTTTCTAGTACGGATGGCAATTCTATAGTTTACATTTCTAGCTATCTATTAGGGAAATGTTTGCTTCAACACTCTTGTAGTGCTTGCACAAAAAATAATGATGAAAATACATTACCAAAAGAAGCTGTATTTTTAGAGCATAAAGCATATTCGACTTCTAAAAACTATGGAGGTCTGAATGTACCTCCTAGTAATATTGTAGAATATGTTAAACAACTAGAAATAATATTTGTTGAAAATGAAATTAATTGTTACGAGAACGTTGGAGCAGCCCTTAGAAAATTATATGAAAATTCACTATTTACACATCCTTGTAAAGAGTTTCTTCATAAATATTTTTTAAACCTATATTCCTATCAAGGCTGCGGATTTATTTTACAATTAAATTTGCGAACCGGGATATAAAAAATAGATATTCTTCTACATCAATCATCAATCAATGAAACCTAACATAAAATTGAATATCTTAAAACATCTTTGAAAACCGGCAGGTATATTTTATTTCACAACATTTACTTAAATACAATTTTTTTAATGGAGTTGTTAACGGACTATTCAATATGAAAGACTTTCAAAATTCATAGATTTTAACTCATTTGGTTAAACGCCTTTGGTTTTGGATGGTTCGGGTATTGATTCTCTCAATTTTCTAATTGCGATAATTATTTTTTCTACGACTAGTGCGGGAAAGTAAAATTATGCAAATTTTGATTCGAAATCAAATCTACATCTTTTCTAGCTTTTTGTTGCATTTTTAATTACATTCTTTAAAGTAGTGTCACAAAACAACTATCAAACCACCTGGGTTTGATATGAGAAAAATATATTAAATAAAATGTTTTCATCTTCAAATGACGTAAAACCGTTGAGGTCACCTTCATCGTCATTTTTATGTGACCTGCAACCGATGCCATCTTCATCGACATCATCTACTTACCAGCGAACACCAAATAACTCCACTGGACCGGCAATTTTAAGTAATTTACAGAATGCAACAAATTGTGTTTTTAATATTAATATTTATAATAATTCATAGTTTTTGGTTAAAGTGTTGTATATGTATGTTGAAATAAGATAACTTTTGAAAAATGGGTTGGTATACTTTTTGTATATACGGTCGTAGAAAAAATATTGTTCCTAGCTCATGCGTAAAGTGTCTTTCCCCACTTGACCGCTCCGCGTTGTTCGGGCCAACTGTAGTCGCGTGCGGGAAAGTATCACTTTCCACACTTGTTAGGAAAATATCTATTTCCCAGTACCCGTATTTTACTGTTAGGTAAGTTGGTACTCTTTGATGGCCTTGGATTTGAAACAACCTGTAATGACCTGTAAACATGGCATTGGCAAACATTTTATTGTTAATTTTTATACCTACTAGTCTCATCTGTAGCTTACTACTTACTACCTACATTATCACTTTTTGATGTAACTTTCATTTTTCCCTTCATTTTTGAGGTACCAGCTCTTTTTATAATTATGTTTAGATTCACCAACTAAATATCCTGACGATATTCCCTTTTTTATTTTAATTCTCACTGAGCTGAATAGGTTACAATATCACTTATTGCTAGATGTTTTTGAATCACCCTGGTAAGTGAACGTTTATTCGTTTTAATCGCCAGCGGTTTGCATCAACCTCGTATAAGCAAGAGCACGTGCACGGCTCCAGGAATTTGTCGAAATCGTCGGCGCGCTTGTGTAAGCTGGACATGAAAGCTCCGACTGAGAGTGACCCTTCTTGTCTTGTTAATGTTCGTTGGTATGATCTACGATTTCCAGCTGGGTCTTCCAATTTTTATGGAAATTCCTCTAGATCAAATCCTATATTTGCTCAATGTGCTCTAATTACTTTTAGAGGGTAAAACCACAGTGTTTCATCCACGAAAGAAACTTTCTTAAGTGGATAAAAAGCAACTAAAACACGAATGCAATACTACGCTTTATCAACAATCACAGTCATTTAGATTTCATCACAAAAGTGATTTAAAATTTTGCTCTGGCAGCAGCTGTAACGTCAAAAAATATTGAAATTGATTTTAAAAAATTTGAGAGGTGTTGAATGGTTGCTATTTAGTTTCGACTGCATTTATTATTATGGCACTAGTGGTAAGTGTGGATAAAACTCCAATTATAATATGTGATTGTGGATAAAAAATTTAATACAGAACGTTATACCCATTAGCGCGCTCACTATTTTTCCAACTACATAACCATTCACATTATATTAACAACAAATAGGGTTCGGGCAAAAAAACAGCGCCAAAGCTAGAATAGATAAGTAAAACACTTGAAAATAAATTGGATTACCTAAGTAACAAAATTATGTGTATACGTTACGGCATCCGTATTCAAGACACAGGAGGTTGAAAAAAAAGTGAATACACATTTTTTTAGACAAAACGACTGGCGTGGCAGAGTAAACACGAAGCTTCATCCCAGATAATAGCAAAAGGATAAATTGTGAGCATCGATGCACTGACTACCATTCAACTCAGGCGCTAACAGGTCTCGGCACATTTGAAAGTATCTAGAAAGGTTTCTGAAAAACAGGAACTGATGCTTGTTAATGCTGTAGAGATACAGACACGATAACAAATACCTTCTTTGAATGTCCGAAGGCACCTGATGAGGTTTAAAATATTGAAAGTTTAATGCTTAGTGTGAATCACCGAGATATACTACGTGAAGCAATTTTTGAGATTCTAAATACTGGTTCAGGACCAAGGACCAGTAGATGCTGTTTCAGACCTGGAGTGTCTGCCTTTTCATTTCCTACATACCCTTGTGGCCCAGGGTTATTTTGTTATGGTTTACCAAGGATAGGAGTAGTGATGAGCAAAGCAAAACCAAGACCAAGTCTTAGATAGTCTTGCTTATTCGGTCTTGGTCTTGTTCTTGTTCGCAAGACCAAGACCGATTTTGCTCATCACTAGTTTCTGTAGGCAGGCCAAGACCAGTCTAGATTTCATCTAGGGACATTCTAAAGATATCAGTGCTGTCTGTGAGTATAAGAATCTTTTGGCATCTATTTCGGAACAGGATATGCGGTTATTTAAATAGCTGGGCATACTTATGAAGCCTCTGAGGCATTAGTGAAGGCGGGAAGGCTGAATATAAATGAATGTATCTGACGCTTTACTAAATTATAATGATAAAACTTATCTATCTGTTTCTTGCGTTGGTTTTTGGGTTTGACACAGTAACTGTCGGAACAAGTTTGATGTCTTGTAGCGTCACTAAGGGAATTTAAGTCTACATTGAATTTTTCTAGCAGTCTGAGCTCGTTTATTATAAAATGTCAACGACGACAAAACTATTATATATTATATTTCAAATTACTTTGAAGGCACAATATATAAACATCAAATAATAGTTCATCTGTATTCGCTAGTGTTTCAGTATACACCAAACTAACCCTTTCTGTTGTCAATACCCTGTGAACAGAATACGTAGTCCATAAAGTGAGTGTTTACTAATAACAACCAACACAAATTCGTATTTAACACTTTCTTACCTTGAATTACTTCTCTTGCTGCTATCCTTCTTCCCCGCTTGTAAGTTGGGAAGGTCCTTTTGTCTTTTTTCTGTCTCTCTCCATATCCTCCAGTATAAGACAATCATTACGGTAACTGGAACGTAAAACGCGGCTATCGCTGTTCCGAAAGTGATATAGTGATTGGTTTCGATGAACTGTATATAACATTCGTCTCTGGGTACTGTACGTTGACCTTCGATGTACGGCCAGCTGTAAATCCAAGGAGGCCACAGCAGCAGACTTATTCCCCAAGCAGATCTGCAAAACATGTTTCCCTAATATGAATAAAATCCAAAAAGTGAATGTTCCAAATAATTTAAATTGTTATATGAACTGGCGAAATCCATACTATCCATACGAACCCCAGATATGGGGATGATGCACCAGAATTGCATGATACTGGAACCTGTTGATAAGAAGTTAACGCAGGGCCTTGATACGAGTGGCCAGTGCACATCGCACAATCTCGGCAGAAGTACTGGAGGTAATTACTGGGATCCCGCCCATTGATCTACTAATTTGGGAAGCTAAAGACAGCTTCGAATACCTGGAAATTGGGAAAGAAGGCCGTAGGGAGATGTTGGAGCATAAAAGCTCAATGGATCGAGCTGACTTATAAAGCTCAGTGGACAAAAAGACTCATTCCAATAATTCCTTGGATATCCTGAAGACATAAAACCGACTACTTTCTAACACAATTTTTATCAGGACACGGGGCATTCAGAACATATAGGGCACGGGGTATTCAGAACATATAAGGTCCGTTTCATTAGAGAACGGAAAGCTTGTTTACATGCGCAGAGACAAGCTTTCGACAGTTGCCGAGCAACAATGGCGACTTCGTCCATTTTCACCTCATTCAGGTTGTCCCTTCAGTTTGTTTGCGTGTTGGCGTTGTTTTTGCGCACATTTCATCTGTCAGTGGTCCGATCTCTAATGAAACGGACTATACCAGGAAAATTGAGAAAACACCGAAGATGACAAATGGATCTACTGCAGGGAGATAGACACATTTTTCGACTGTCCAAGGTTCCATAGAGAAAAAATCGAAATGGAAATGAAACTGGAGCTTAAGTAGGAACTTAGTTGGGTAGAAGGGAAAATGAAAGAGAAAACAGAAACTTAGACCAGTAGTAGAGGGGCTGACGTAAACCAGTGATGGTAGTACCAGTCTCTACTGACGAAGAGCTCTCAGGGTGTGTGTAAAGGCTTTTTCTCCTCGACCAAAACAAAAACAAAGATGATAGTAGTGTAACGTTTTACCAAAATATGAGACAAATAAAAATTACTGTCCAAAAGTTATGATCAAATGAAATAGCATTCAAAATTCCTCATACATGCCCTATAGGGGTCTCCATACGAGGTAGGAGTGTGTATAGTTCCTCATGAATCACCCTGTATATACGGTGCATTAACTTTATTAATATTATATTACCATACCAATATTCCTTGCATCTTGTCTGTGATCGATTTTTGACAGCGTTTATAAAAATCTCAAGTTACAACCTGCTAATGTCCTCTTGCTGTTTGTTTATTATAGCGCTGAGTTATGTATTGACTGTGATGGAGTGTAAACGAAACGATGATATACTTATTATATATGGCAATACTTATACTTATATTAAATAACGTATAAGAACATAAAAACTCTTATTATAAATTAGATTGAACAATAATAAAGTTTCAAATATTCTTATATATCGTTATCAATTGAAATTTGCTACATTTTGACATTTTTTTTTCGAGCCGAGTGGAGAAAATCATGTTCGAATGGGTCATGTCCAGGATCCAGCCAGTATTGGACTCATCCCCAAGGGGATGCCTTCCAACGAAACCCACCTCGGAGCCAATCCAATTTTCACTTTTTCCTCGACGAACTACTTCATGTAGATTTCTGTAAGGGTTGATGATCACTGTCCATCACCATGTTTAAGTTTTAAAATATCAGTCTCGAAGCCATTTAGAACCGTGGCCATTATGTTGAGCGATGTTAGGCAATAGGTTTAATGCTATCCTATGATACAAGACAAATTTCAGCTAGACTATAACTGGGCTCATTGCTATTTGAAACTACAAATGTTTTTGTATTTTGTCTATCGATAAATTCATACTCTTTCGTATTTGTAGCATTAAAACAGACTGGACCAGCGGAGTATTGCGAGCTATACTTTCGTACGCTCAGGATTATCTCCTGCTTGACAAAAAAGTAGGTTCTGAAAAAAATGTACGGAAACAGGTATTTTTTTTTTTAATATGTTCAGGGATGTCCTCTGAATGTAAATTCAAGTTGGCGTCATGGGGGGGCTTCACTTCAGTCGCCATCTTGAAAAACACGTTTTATTAAATATCTCGCCAACTGCGCATCGTACGACAAAAATTATTGAAATAATTATTGTAGATAATAATATTTGCCATCTTTTTTATTCGAAACTTTTTTTTGCATAACGCATAGGTTTTTAATTATAGCGCTCCAAACCTTTTTCAATATGGCTTTTGCTAAATAATATATTAATGGTCAATGATAAATTGAAAATGGTGGTAACTGAATTGTAGAGCATGACATTTTCTATGAATTTCATTGGATACTTTTTCCCGTAGCATTTTTAGTTTGGGAGCTATTACGCTGTAAATGAGATTAGAACGAAATTATAATTCTGTATATGTGTATATTCATCATGCGCTAGGGTCGTTCCCTCGCCTGTTTGTGACCTAGCGTTAAAAGTACCGATTACAGAGCTGCAAGCATGCGCAGTAACTACATGAGTGGTCCGATATGAAGAAAATTGTATATTTTTTTTGAATTGTGTGTTATAATTCTGTTCTTTCCAATATATTACGTTGCGTCTAGTTTACTCTCGTTACCTAATTATTTGATTTATAAGAACATGTAAATTTTTTTATGAAAGGGGAAAAACCCAGGTCCAAAACGAGTTTCGAACCTAGGACCTCTTGGTTGTTAGCTCAGTATGCTACAAGCTCCTTTTTCTTTTAGTGATTTCGACAACAATTTTAGACAGAGAAAATAAAGTGCAGACGAATATACACAGTATTTTACGAAATTTTCAACAATTGAAACGGGTTAGCGATTTTTCGAAAAACTCAGATTCACGTTAAATTTAAAAAAATAAAAAATTCAATTTGAATACCAACCTTCTTATTCTTCTATTAAAAAAGAAATCATTATATCTAATATATTATAATATACAATATGAAATAATACTGTACAATATAAAATAGCATAATACAAGCATAACGTTAATTGATAATAATAATAATATTAAGAATAAAAATAACCTTACGATGTAGCGTGATGCACTATTGTTTTTTGCTACATTGACACTCTTTTATATGATGATACCGTTTTAAGCAACAATAAAGATCGATGAATTATTAGTTGTTCTCCACATTATTTATAATTTCAATTGATTCGGTACACAGCTGTATTGACATTTTTCTGAACACCCCATGCCATTTTATGTTTTCAATAAAATTTATAGAAAATTTCATGCTCCACAATTCAGTTACCACCATTTTTAATTTATAGTTGACCATATCTGAATATTTAGCAAAAACCATATTGAAAAAAGTTTGGAGCGCTATAATTAAAAACCTATGCGTTATACAAAAAAAAGTTGCAATAAAAAAGATGCCAAATATTATTACCTACAAAAATGATCGGTACAATTTTTGTCGTACGATGCGCGGTTCGCGAGATATTTAATAAAACGTGTTTTTCAAGATGGCGGCTGAAGTGAAGCCCCCCCCATGACGCCAAGGGACACCCCTGAACATATTCAGTAAAAAAAATACCTGTTCCTGTACATTTCTTACAAAAAATACCCGGCTCTTGCCATCCAAGTACAGTCTGTGAATTTGTAAAATGGAATATCGTCAGCTGTTCGATACATATTGTACAGAATACTTAACTAACGAAAGCAAAGTTGACGAACATTGATACATCTGAATATCCAGCAGAATAAACATGATACACTTTAATATCTGATAACACATCCGTGAGAATGATTGATGACTAAGTGAAGGCAATAATGCAATAAAATGTAGGCCATCGTAATCGCGTGTGAAAATTAGAATGAAATTACGTCGGACACAAAAACGCAGTCCTTGTCAAAGGAAGTGATTGATACAAATTTACAATACAAAAACTGTACCATCTTTATCTTCTATCCTAACCATTAATTATTGCTATTGAAACTGGACCTGATAAATGAGTTACCAATATTGTTAGTGACTAATAGATTGAGTATACTACTGTCACCACAAGGGATACCTCGAAGGACGTCAGTGGCAAGAATTTCCAAAAAAAAAATTAAAATGTTCATTATATAAGCTGTGTTCATTTGAAAAGGATCCAAGCTTGAAGCTATCAGTAATCCAACAACTAGGTCTAAACTGGTAAAAAACTGTAAAGAATCCCTTAACATGCTGGCAGGAGACAACAAAGGGTGTGGAATGAAATGGCAAACCAGCTAGCTAAAGAAGGCTCTAAAGAGGCCTTCACAGATCCGGAACCGTTTTGTGGAATCACAAAGGATTACATAAGAGGGGAAGTCGGGAACTGACTAATTAAGGAAGACCAACTCAAATGGAGGCTGACACAAGGCCACCTCCATACTTAGATGCTACTAAATAAGTTAGACAAGGAAGTCTCATCCAGGCTGCTGAAACTGGTTAAGAGAAATCTGAAGACAGTTACCGACCTGGTGGGCTAAGTTAGTGAACCTATGTGCAGAGAATGTGAACTCTACGATGAAACACCTACCCACATACTCTGCTTCTGTGAGAACTTACAAGGACTCAGACGGAAGCACTTTGGAGTGGAAATAACACAGCCATCACAACTACTGAATATCCCTCCAGATAAACTGGTGGCCTCTATATACAAGACACGAAGCTTCTGGAATTGAAGTAGGTTGATAACATGGTAATGGTACAAAGATTCAGTTCAAGTGCCTGGGATGTTGTTGAGCACAACCCAAACGTATGAATGAATGAAAGAATGAATGACCAGGATCCACCCTTAATATTTCAGAAAGGAGACATAGTTGAAAGAAATGCCGAAAGACGTCAACTTTTAAATTGAAGGGGGCACTTTTTAGCGCTAATGTCATTCCCGTCAGATTTACCCCCTTTCTACTGGAGATAATCCTTAAATTTTTCAAATAGCATACGTAAAGTTAAAAGAGGCAAAACAAAATGATTGAATAGGGATTAACCAGTATGTTCCATGTGATGTATTCATTATTCTTTTTGTAAATTTCCCAAAAAATTAAGATAAAGAACTTTTAAATGAGGTATGACTTTATACATAGCGTCAAGTTATACAGATTGTTGACATACCTGTAGATTAAAAAAATTCAAAAGTGAAATAAATATGAATATAGAGTTAAAAATGACACTTACGCAATCATAACAGCAGCTCTCCTTGTCGTTCTCTTCGCTCTGTACGAAAATGGTCTTGTTACTGAAAAATACCTGTCAAAACTGATAATAAGCAGATTCAACACGCTTGCGTTACTCGCCAAATAATCTAATGCCAACCACGTGTCACATACCAAGGGTCCCAAGGGCCAATACCCCAATAGTGTGTAGATAGTGAATAGCGGCATAGAAATGAGACCTATAGCAAAGTCCGCCACTGCCAAAGAGAATAAGAAGTAATTGCTAATCGTTTGAAGTTGTTTGTCGATTTTAAACGATATCATTACCATTATGTTTCCTATTACTGTGATGATGGCTAAAATTGCCGCTGAAAAAAAATGGTTGATTATTTTTATTAGTTTGTCTTAAAGAACAACCAGCATAAATAAATCGTTGGCTTGTAATTAAAGATAATACCCAAACCTCATTTTATATCAGACAGGAACCAGGTAGGAGATATAGTTGAGGTAATAATATTTTTTTTGAAAAATAAACAAAAATTAAACACGGAATGATATGAAATTTAGGAATGGCGATGAAGTTTGAGGGCTGAATGTGGTTAATTTTATTTTGGTTGTTCATATATCTATGTTTTCTCAATATTTATTACTTTCTTTTTATAGATTAGATTGGATTATATTATGTTATATGTTATGTTATATGTTATATGTTAGTAAGCTAGCCTATCTATCCCACTTTCACCTCTCAGATCTATTACAGTTTTCTTATTTATCTTAATTACTTTGCCTAGCCCAATAATCTTAATGAAGTCCATCAGCTTGGAGATTGAATATTTCATTAGGTTTCATTGGTCAATGGCTTTTCCTCACTGAATCAACTAATAACAACACACAGCGACATTGATTAGGTATAATCTACCTCACTTTAACAAATACACATCCCGTTGCGTTGGTCTTTGTCGGGTATGACGCTATGTCTTTTTCTTAGTTGATTCAGGCTGTACAAAGAACCGCATCATATTAACCTTTTCCAAGTTCGTTATCGTGACAAATTTCTGTCACCGGACAGCCTTCACACTACATTATAATATAACCTTGAACCAACGAGGTAAAAGGGAGATGAGAGAACATAACAGTATAAAGAATCATCGACCAAAGTAGCTTCTCAATATGGTTGACTTTCGTAAACAAACCAGAGGCGTACATTTCATTATTCAATTAGGGTAAACAAAAAACTCTCATATGCATCTTTTTAAAGTGGTACATTTTCTTGTTAGATAATTGATACCAGATTTTGGTACATTCAAAAATTTTATAACACTATTGTACAACTCAATATCAACTTAAATTTATACTAATACTCATAAATAACATTCCTAATACTAATAATCACTGTTTTTTAACGTGGCTTTTCAATTTGACACATTTCAGTATATTAAGGTTATCTATGTTGATATGGTTGAAATAATACCCTTCTTGGTGTGCGTCATCGATTGTTAATCTCCTTCTAATACATTACGTAGAAAGAAATGGAAAAAAGGCAGGTCTTTGATTAATCCTAATCAAATGTCACAATAATGAACCGTTTAAATGTATTACGTACAATCGTTAACCCTAATCTATGACTTACAAAAATTTGATTGGTTGATGTTTAGATTACGCTCAAGCTCAACCTATCAATCGAGAGTTTAAAATACTATGAAGGTGTTACTTTCGTAGCGGCAATAAGTCTTACGTCTTTTTCTACTGTCACACTGACAATTCTTGACAGGTCCGTACTATGTTATTTACGGTCAATTATCATTTATGAAAAGTGAATATTAATCTTATTGTTACATTTATTTAAGGCCCGGTCTTTCCAAGTACGAATAAAATGGCCAATAACTAACTGGAAGATAAATTTATTAGGAAGTCTTATTCAACAAATAAAGTGTAAATGTCTTTCAAACTGACTTTAACCAGTGATTTATTATTCGGTGAATTAACATAACCAAAATAATTATTTCAACGTTGGCTGCAATGAAATTACAATAACTAACTTCATACTATGTGTAGAAAAAGATAGTTTCATGCACAATGTGTATATAATAGAAAGTGATAAACAATTGTTATGTTTCGCGGACATGTTGTAAGCTGCGAAATCGATTTTAGGATAGCTGTCACCTGCTTGACAGCACTGAAATCAGGATTTCTTGTAAATATTCAAATAATTGCTGAAATTGTGTATTAACAACGTAAGTAATTTTACAGAAAGAACCAAAATAATAACAACAATTATAAAAAAAGCAAAAAATATAATCATAAACACTGCAAACCCTAATTAAATTAACCGATCTGTATATCCGATGTTGTAGTTGGGGTCCTATCTCCTCCAATAAGTTAATCACAGTTTCTTTAGGTAATCGAAAACGGCGTAAGAATTCTTTATCATCCCATCTTTCAAAGTGGTCAATACGTTCTCTAACGGTACTATATGGGTGACGTTCTGGGTTTAAGAAATCTACAATTTCTTGTATCTCTTGCTCTTCGAGTTCCTCGAAATCATTAAAAATATCCATTTCAAAATAAATGTGACAGTTTTTATTTAAACTAGGTTAGAATCGCCATCACTTTGAAAAGAGAATAACTCAATTCGTAGTCAATCGGCATCAGTCGGTTGTTATTCACAACCCGAACAATTTTATTTCGAACTTATACCTCCTAATAACTTAACTGTAGAATAATGCTATATATTCTGCGAATATAAATTATCCGATATTGGAAAGACGAATCTAGTGCTTATTTGATAAATATATATTATTTACAACTTTATTCAGACTTGGAAAGACCGGGCCTAAATAATACAAAAATATGCAAAGATACACGGAAAAACATCAGCATTTTTAAAGTTCTCAAGTATTTTCAGTTAGGAAAAGAAGCTGGTGATTATTAATTTCATAGCCTTTTCGAATTTGGCTGTGTTCGATCCTGATGATTTTGTTTATCAAATAAAAGGCGGATTCATGCAACGTTCATTATCATTACATTTTCATTATATTATAACTACAATTACATTAGAAAAAGTTAATTACTATAGTTTTCTATATGATTTTCATGCAACCACATTATTGAATTTCAATTACATTAAGAAGCTGGTCTACTTTCAACTATAAATTATAATTACATTATGTTTTCAGTGAAAACCCTAGAGAAATATAATATAATGTCTATGTCTATGGTAAAATCCATGAAATCGCATGCGCCAAAAATGTTACAGCTGTTATTCCGAGGTCTCCTTTTATTTCGAGCAGCCACTAATACTTTCAAAAGTAGTGAAACTGATATATTCCAACACGATTTTGCTGAGAGAACCTCAAAACTTCCAAATAATTGCAAATAACTGACTTTCTAGCACAACCACAAACGATTCAAATAATATGACATTTATCAATTGCCAGTCTTGTCAGTTCATAATTAATTCGTTGCATGAACTGGTTTGATTAGGCAGTGATAATGTAATTTAAGTGAAGTTATAATGTAATGAAAATGTAATTATAATGCACGTTGCATGAATCGGCCTTTAAGGTTAGCTATTTATGTCGAAATAGCAAATTAAGTAAACGACATGCCTAAAACCCGGATATACGTCACAATCGATGAAGCACACCAAAAAGGGTATTATTTCAACTTTATAGTTGAAATAATACCCTTCATTTTTTTGACGTTTATAATGACAGAATATTTTTTTTGACAATCTAATTTTTATTTGTTCACATGATAATTTTGAATTTCAACTAGAAGCTTAGATGTTTTCTAAATTCTTTGGACCATTATGATTAATGTTTATATTAAAAACGCAATTATTATATTATATGGCAGGTTGATGAAGACGAACATTGAGGTTGTTGGAAATAAACACATTTGCTGTGGAATTTTCTTACTGAATACCACACGAGGTCAAAATAAATTCGAAAATTTTTTCTCGCTCATGAATATTTTTAGAAAATTATCCCTCGCCTTCGACTCGAGATAATTTTCAAAATATTCATGAGCTCGAAAAAATTTCCGGAAATAATTTTACCTCTAGTGGTATTACTAGTGAAAATTCCACACATGTGATTTTTAACCAATCAGAACGTGTATTTCTAACAGATCACCATGGCAACGGATGAATTTTAGTGGAAATTTTTTCCTCCTGGGTACCCAACAGCGAATTATGCTGGAAATTTTTTTGACGTTTATAATGACAGAATATTTTTTTTGACAATCTAAATTTTATTTGTTCACATGATAATTTTGAATTCCAACAACAAGCTTAGATGTATTTAAATTCTTTGGACCATTATGATTAATGTTTATATTAAAAACGCAATTATTATATACTAAGGCAGGTTGATGAAGACGAAAATTGATGTTGTTGGAAAAAAACACATTTGGTGTGGAATTTTCTTACTGAATACCACACGAGGTCAAATTAAATTCGAAAATTTTTTCGAGCTCATGAATATTTTTAGAAAAGTATCCCTCGTCTTCGACTCAAGATAATTTTCAAAATATTCATGAGCTCGAAAAAATTTAAACAAATAATTTGACCTCTAGTGGTATTACTAGTGAAAATTTCTTTTTTGTTCTTCAAAATATTAAATTGTATATTTTTGACATTGAAATTGTAAAGTTTTCCTTTCAATAGAGGATACCTCTCTCTCTTCCCTTCTACCATTATTTAACTGTCCAATAGTACGGAAGACTGATATAATATAATTATTATTACTACATTTTATCACAGTTTTGAATATTTATTGATGAGAAAATCAATGGATATTTCTTTATTTTTCAAAAAGCTGCTAAAAATTTTTTACACCAAAAATCACCTTCAACCCCCAATAGCATCCCCACTTCATGATAACATTAAATATGGCGTGCGAGTGTCGCAAGGCCCTCAACAGACTTATAAGGTAGTCATAAAAGAGTGACCCTAGCCTGGGTACCAAGGAATAAAAGGCAATGAAAAGGCCGATGAATTAGCCAAGCAGGGAGCAGCGGTGGTCATGATAGGGCCAGAACCTTCCTGTGGAATTGCTAAATGCTAAGTAAA
Organism: Galerucella tenella; assembly: GCA_910591685.1. Lineage (NCBI taxonomy): Eukaryota > Metazoa > Arthropoda > Insecta > Coleoptera > Chrysomelidae > Galerucella > Galerucella tenella. The sequence goes on along the minus strand of CAJUYH010002052.1, from coordinate 16,011 downwards.
GAGAGTATCCACAAATGGATAAACCAAATGGATAAACCAGCCAGGCGCTGCGCTGGTGGACAGAGCACGCAAAATTATACCTTAAAAGACCCTCGGCAAAACTGTCAAAGTCGAGAAACGACGGGATGATGGTGGAAATGCTGACGGGACATTGTAGACTGAGGAAACATATGCACACAATTGGCCTAGCAGATGACAGCCTACGCAAGTTCTGCATGTTCTGAAGAAGACAAAACCGCGGAGCACATACTCTGGGAGTGTGAAGGCTTAGCAAGGGTGCGGTTTCACTTACTCGGAGAAGAAAAACCGAGGGCAGGGCAGGGCAGGGCAGGGCAAGGGAGGCGGTATCCAGGCTATTAGGTCTAATAAAAAGAATAAAGCTAGATATCGAGCTCTAAATATGGGAAGGACCACAATAGATCTGCAAGGTCGCAGTGAGATAGGACAAAGATCTCATCTAATCATGATTTACTTGTCTATACCTGTTATCAATTTTCTTTTTCCATGATTTCAAATACGTTTGGGCTCTTTCTAATTGTTGAAATGTTTGCCTTTCACAACTATTAATAGATACCTTCAAATACATAAATAAAATAATAGTTGAAAAACTACGATAAAAGTTTGCCGAACCCTGTACGTTTACTTAGGTAATATTTTGCTTGAAATTGTAATAAGAGAAAAAAGTTTTTGCCACCAAATATAAACATTTCAAAATTATTCAGGAAAATTCATATTTTAGGCAATATTCAATATTTTCGAATGATTATTATCATTTGATATAAACGTGGATCAAATTATGAGAATTTAAAAAAAGCAGAGGCTGTTAAGCTGTGACCAAATTTGAAAGAAAACTTTGCTGAAATTGACAAAAAGTAGTTTATTGGAAAAATAAAATTAATTATTCGTTTGTCCAAGTTAATAAAAAAATAACAGAAAAAGATAGGTAGGTAGTTGCTATGACCAAATTTGAAAAAAAAACACAAGCTGCTGAAATTGACAATAAGCAGATTATAAGACAAATTAAATAAACTATCCGTTTGTCCAAGTGTCCAATGAAAAAAATAAATAAAAATAATAACTATTTATTGAAATGTATTGGATCATGTACAATTGAGGGATATTCAACACACCAAATGAACACAAAAATTTGTTATATTAAAGTAAACTGAATGAAAGATTCTTCATTCCCTAAAAGATGGGACCAGGAAACTCGTTTAATAACGACCGAGATGCTGCAGCTTTCCCATCGGACTCTATCTTGGTGTTGCAGCTCAAATAGGAATATTAAAACTTCAAGTTAGCTAAGTGGGTATCTCCAAAAATGCGGTGTTTAACTCCAAAACAGCTGATGAATAGCACTTAGAGGTATTGGCTGCAGGCCTGTGGAAAAAATAAAAATTAGGAAAGGAAAAAAATACTTTATTAGGAAGGAACGATTGTATAGAACAGTTGAAAGCCAAGGAAAGTTTATACTCAAAATACATATGAACTAGAGAGTGATCTGTTTTATTCCATTCGTTCTGTCCCTGAATATACAGATTGCAAACGAAAAAACATAATTTACCGAAATAATGAAATTTTGATGGGTATTGATCGATTAAAAACAAACATTCATGCAACAAGCGGACATGAATAGAAATTGCCATATTATGGTGGACATAAAGTAATTGTTGTCATAATAATAGAAATAAATAAAAAAATTAAATTTTTTATAACAACATAAGCACTACTTATTATACTTAGTTAACTCACCCATCTTAAGAAAATAGTCACAATAAATAAGACTAGAAATAAATATGGATGTGTCACCGGAACTGTATTGTTTCCAAATTTATCTTATAGGCGCTATCCTTCTACAATATTAGTCCTTATTTGTATCACTGATTGAATTGCTTAAAGTTCTATTTATATGGATTGTATACTGATACGATATAAAATGAATGGAAAATGATGGGTGGACCATAAATTATTAATTAGAGAGTAGTTCCCCAAGCTTGAGTGTCGGAAATAACTATCAATGTTCCGTCTCGAAAGGATGCTGACAAAAAGAAAGAGACTGGACTAAGTATATACGAAGCAAAAGTGCTCTAATGGTGTGCAGGATCTGGCAGGGAGAAATTGGGGCTGTTACCCAAAAATCCTGAGCTGGAACTACACTGCCATAGTAAGACCATACCAAGGTTTCGGAAAACTTTGCTTCCATTTTCAAGGTTGTAACTGAGATTATAAAATAACACAGGAAAACAATTTATTTTTAACATATTTCAAAATCAAAGCAATGAGTTCATTATGATAAATTCAAAATATTTTAAAAATTGTTTTCCGAAAACTTGGGAGTGTATAAAAGAGTTCACTTTAATAGGTAATAATTAGATTGTGTTTTTCGCTTGTTTCCCCGTGTATAAAGATTTTTTTTAATATGTTTTTCCACGATTTACTACCAGTTTTTTTGTTTTATTTATAGTTTTAGTTCAACTACTAACTATATGCGGACGACCTTGCTATCGTCATAAGAGGACGGTATCCAAACACAATATCAGAGCGCACCCAAATGGCGCTTGATATAGTGAGTGGATGGTGTAGGGAGGAAGAGCTGGCAAAACTACACTGGTACCGTTTACAAAAAAGAGAAAATTGCAAGGACTACAAAAGCCGCAAATTAACGGTGTGGAAATTCCATTTGCGAAAGAAGTTGAATACCTTGGGGTAATATTTGACTATAAGCTCACATGGAACTCCCACGTCAAAAAAACCACACACAAGGCCAGAATCGCTCTTGGAAGGTGCAGGCAAATGTGTGGAAAGAACTGGTGATTAAATCCCAACATGACCAAATGGTTATATACACAGGTTGTGAGGCCAATGATAACCTATGTCTGGTGGGCCAGGACACTGCAGATTGGAGCGCAGAGGCAGCTAAGTGGTAATCAAAGGCAGGCCTGCTTAAGTATCACTGCGGCCCTGGAGGTAATAATAAACCTACCACCACTACATATCCTAATTCAAGGAAATGCAAGATCTGTCAGTAACAGATTATTATGGGGACCTCATCCGATAAGCCAAGAACACGGTAAGGTCTACAAAGAGCTATATGAAGGAATAAAGGCAGATCCAATACTGAGAATGCCAATGGATCACACACAGTTTACATTCCAGAGAGAAAAGACTGGGAAGCAAGGCCTCCTAGAACAGCAAATCTCAACTGGAACACTGATGGCTCTAAAACAGGCTCTGGAGTAGGAGCCGGAATATATGGAGTACAAAAGAATATCACGATCTCTCTTATTCTAGGGAAATATGCTACTGTCTTTCAGTCAGAGGTAATAGCGGTGCAGTGCAGAGCAGAAGAGTTGATGAGACAAGAGGTATGGACAACCAAAGAATCGTCATCTACTCCGACAGCCAAGCAGCACTAAAGGCGATACGCTCATATAGGATAACATCAAATCTGGTGTGGAAGTGTCGCAAGGCCCTCGACAGACTAGGGCAGTCATAATAGAGTGACCCTAGCCTGGGTACCAGGCCACCAAGGAATGAAAGGCAATGAAAAGGCCGATCAATTAGCCAAGCAGGGAGCAACGGAGGTCATGATAGGGCCAGAACCTTCCTGTGGAATTGCTAAATGCATAAGTAAAGAGAGCATCCACAAATGGATAAACAACCAGGCCTGGTGGTATGAAACCCCAGGACAAAGGCAGATGACAGCCTATGCAAGTTCTGCCAGGAAGAAGACGAAACCGCGGAGCACATACTCTGTGAGTGCGAAGGCCTATCAAGGGTGTGATTTCATTTATTCGGAGAAGAACAACCGAGGGCAGAGAGACGCAAGGGAGGCGGTATCCAGGCTATTAAGTCTAATAAAAAGAATAAAGCTAGATATCGAGCTCTAAATATGGGGAGGACCACAATAGATCTGCAAAGGTCGCAGTGGGATAGGGCAAAGAGCCATTCCAATTCTAATCTAATCTAACTAAACACATTTTCGATATTATTTCAGTTTCATATCAGTTATAACTTAAAAAATGTAACTTGTATGCCTTCCATTGTATAGTACAGAGTATTTTTAAAATGTGACCATTATTAAACTACATATTTTTTGAAACATTTACATCTGCCAATTAGATAAATCTAAACGTATGCCGTGGGCCACCGTATATTTTGCAACAGTTTAATATATTCAACTTCCAATTGATAAATAAAAGTTGAATTTGTTTTTAAAATTAATTTTGTTTCAATAAATATAATGTTTCAGTACCGACTACGGATCTGTTACTGTTTACTGTACAGTGAGTGATTTATATAGTATATTACATGTGCGGAAAGTGACATTTTTCACACGAGTGGGAAATATTGTAGCACGAGGCATGAGCCGAGTGCGACAATAAGACGAGTGTGAAAAATCACTCTCGCACGAGTAATGTACAGTATTTTTCCTACGATCACGTGATAATTTCACCAAATAATGTGTAATCAACATCTGAAATATTAATACACAAAATGTTACAATTAAAGTCAACATAATTGATTTCAAAATTAACGATAACTATCAATAGTGACAAAAATTCAAGTAGTTTAACTATATAATATAGGTAGGTTATTACAATTATTAATTGGTTGGATAATTATAGAAATTGAAAGTGAAATTATTATTGTTCATCATACTTATCATGAATACCTTTCAAGATGATTACATTTTCCTACTATTATAACAGGTGATTTGGATTAGTTGGTACAACATCGGACTTTCCGTACGCGTATGAATAAAGGCCATGCACTTTCCATAGAACTAGACAGTGCGAAATATGTCACTTTCCTATGTGATCGTAGGAAAAACTTTTATTACTAAATCCAAATCCGAGTCACCGCAATATTGTGAAACGTTTTTTAAATACAACCATAAACAAATTGTAATGTTTGATTCTTAATAATCCAGTTAAATTAGCTTACCTATGGTGCCGAAAAGAACTACCTCGGTGATATTGTACGTGGGATCATCAGGAGCATTTATTATGACTGAAGACGAGTTGTCGTCTACCACCAATAGCGACGAGTTCATCCTCACGTCACGAAGAGCATCTGCTGGAGGAGCCCAGGCGCCACCTTCGCCGCGACATCATGCTTGTTCTTAGCCCTTAAGTGCTACAACAAAACAATAAAAATTAAAACCAGCCACTGAGAGGGGCCATATTGCAAATGCCATATTGTAAAATTGACTTTCGACTTCAAATCAGTATCGTAACGTTTTCACATTTTTTAGGTTAACACAAAATTAACATATTAAAAATGTGTTGATGTACTTATGTATGGTTAAATAAATCATATTTGGAAATGATCTCCAGCTATTGTAACGCCAGTGGCATGAAACGAGGCGACATAGATAAACAAGACCTATTTTGATTTCTGCGCAAGACAGTTGGCAAACTTCACGTGGCTTCTTCTTATGTGAAACGGTGCAAGTATTGAATATATTGAATATTTAACATAAATCCTAAGTTCGTGCATAATACATTGAAATAATAAAAATGTTTGGAATGATAACAACAAGAAACATAATAAGAGCACAGAGGGCCAGATGATTGAGTCATATTAGCGGAATGTCAGAAGACAGAAGTGTTAATAGAGTTTTAATGGGTGAAATATATAGCAAAGGGAAAAGGGGCAGACCTAGAACAAAATGGCAGTAAAAGGTGATCTGGAATACAGAATAATTCATTTATCATAACAGATTTTAAATACCTCTACCGCCTAACCATTAACGGTACCTACCTACCGCATATCATGGGCACACAAAAGATTTTTTAAAAGGACTTTATTTATTAGAAAAATTCCCATTTGTGAACATTTTTCATAGACGTACATTGAAACTTCTAAAGGGGGCTGATTTGTAGAAATTTCTATTTATCATTGTTGTTCCATAACAGTTTTAAAAGGGGTTCATTTATTGTGTTCTCCTTTTTTGTTGTCATTTCTTAATTCAATCTCATTAAAAATGTATGAAGAAAACATCCATCCAGTAGTAAAGTGAGCTAATTAGAAATATACTTCAAAATCATTATACACAATTATTTTTAAAAGAATTCTTATCTTAAGAAGCAAGATTATATATTATTATAAAAAAGAAAATAATATTTTATTGAAACAGTTTCAGAAAAATATATTGAATCCCAGAATCTTCCTTGTACTCGTGTCACGCGTTTTAAGGCTGCTCAACTTATTACATTTTAAAGTTTGTTGCTTTTAAATCATGCTGTAGTCGCCATAGTTGACGCTGCCTTTCAATGTTGAAATATGATATACATGGTGATTCATTAAGAATGTCCAATCTCTGAACTGTAGATTCTAGATCTCAAAATATGATGATTCTGCTCGACATGCCTTATATGCAAATATTGCTAGTTTCCGAGATACGGAGTGTTCAAAGTTTAAATTTAAATTTTGATTTTAGCAATAATTTTTTATGTTTTCACAATTTCTCCTTGAAAATTGTCAATTTTACGTTTTTTGGCATGAGGAATCATAATTTGCACTCTAATTTAACATTGCTAATAGACGGCGCTAGTTACACTTGTTTATGTTAATTAAATCAAAGTAAACTTTTTTGAGCTAAACCTACAACTAAAATAATAAATCTAAATAAAGAGGTCCATTTAAATTGGTTGGCAGTTCAAAAGGACAGCTATTAAATACCCATATATTACACCACACCAAATGTTAACCTTAAACTCGTGCTGAAAATGTGTTTCCCTCATAGCATGTGGATTAGAAGCAAATAACTCGATAACCGATTGAGTTACACGAATCAAAGAAGAGTAACTTTTTTTTGTAGAATTTAACGCATTTTACTATTTTTTTATTATTTTAGTTGTAAGTTTAGCCCAAAAAAAGTTTACTTTGATTTAATTAACACAAACAAGTGTAACTAGCGCCCTCTATTAGCAATGTTAAATTAGAGTGCATATTATGATTCCTTATGCCAAAAAACGTGAAATTGTCAATTTTCAAAGAGAAATAGAGAGAGAAAACATAAAAAATTATTGCGAAAATCAAAATTTAAATTTAAACTTTGAACAACCCGTATTTCGGAAACTAGCAATATTTGCATAAGGCATGTTGAGCAGAATCACCATATTTTGAGGTCTAGAATCTACAGTTCAGAGATTGGACATTCTTAATGAATCACCCTGTATAGTATCATTATACTATACACCGACTGACTGGTAGGGTCATCCTTATCAGATCTTATCAGAATAGATTACAATCTTCCATCATCAGAGAATATAGATAAGCTGCCTCATCATATCTATATCTACAATGTATCGACATTTGCATTTTCTAATAAGCTACCGCATCTTACTTTTTTCAAAGGTGTTGGACAGACGATAAATTCCGAAAATGTCAATAATTTACTTGCAATTTACACATTTTTTCAAATATATTGTGGAATCATTTAGAAACAGTTAGTTTCATTTAAAACCGTATCCATTTTATTTTATTTACCTGAATGAGAATATTTGAATGGGTTACAAATCGACGATTTCTTTCCACATCTGAAAGGGTAACGTCTACTGTGAAGCCTAATTTACATTAGTAAAGTAATTTGGTTTAATAAACTGGGTCGTTGTCAACTTTCTCTACTTTTGTGGTTGTTGTTTTACTTTAACATATACCTGACTAATGTGAATGTGAAAAAACCTTAACTACCGCAGCAGTACTAGTGAATGGACGAAAAATTCTCATCGTTCAAAATCGATTGTGGTGATTAAATTGTTTAGGTTATCCTGTAGAGTCACATGAAAAGGTTATGTTAACTTCGTCTAACAGAATTATTTATATATAGTATATTTGTAGATGTATTGAAATAAATTCCGACTTCAGCTCCATTAAATCAAATAAGAATTTCATAAATTGCGCAACAAGCTGTAGATTTAATAAAGAGCCCGGTTATTTATTCAATACTTCATTAGATGACTAGCTACCTGAAATAGATCAAAGTTAAACAAGTACATACATACTCACATGAATAAATGAACTATCTATCTTAATTTTTAAGAATTCTTTTCAATCAAGCGCCTATTTTCAGCTCGACGTCACTCATTCCTTCTTAGTGACGTCATGTACCTAAGGGGCCATTCATTAATTTCGTAAGAGTGATGAGGGGTAGGGGAGGTTAAGATAATCTCTAAATGTCCTTATGTTGAGGGGGGCACGACTCATTTTTACGTAATACTTTATGAATCAAAATTGAATATTAAAAATCTCATTCCATTTAAGATTCCGAATAATTTTCTCTATTTCAAGTGTACAATGTAATTTAAATTCTATTCAAATAATTTTTATTGCTTAATACAAAAAGCAAATTGTGGTCCAAAAATAATATAGTTTTTATGAAAATCTTACAGCAGTAGAAGAGTACAAATTAAATTATCACTTGTTAAGAAATAAAAATTATTGATTTACGTTGAACTGTGTTTCAGTGAAACTAATCCTTTCCTAACATTTTATTATTTAAAAGATCAAGATAGAATCTTACGTAAGAAAGGGGCGGAGGAGTTCAAGAAATCTTTTTTTTTTGGAACTTTAGTTCTTTACGTCAGGTTTTGTTTGAGCGACCGGGGGCCGCGACGCAAAAGATCTGACCGTTACGCGTTACGTTACGCTACATTATGTTACGTTGCTTCGTTATGTGCCTTGCTTGCGTGCTTGTGCTCTCTCCTTAGTCTCTCTCTCGTTTACGAAGCAGCGATTCATATGCTCCGGCCGGGATTCGAACCCGGGCCGCCCGCGTGGAATGCGAGCATTCTACCGCTGAACCACCGATGCTATATTAAAATTCTATGCAAAGCAGTGCTGGTGATCTACTTGAATTTGTTCGGATAAATTTTTACTATTATTTCCATAATTTTTTTTGCGCGATTAAGGGGCCTAGCACATTTACCTTTCGAAATACAGCAGCACGACGCCGTAGGCGGAGTGCTCAATCGTTCAATTGGGATATGGACAATCCACACGAGTCGAGCAGCATATTTTTTCTACGACCCACTTAAGAAAAAATCTAGAAAATAAAAATTTCTATAAACTGTAATATTTATAACTTCAAATTAAATAACAATTCAATTTTATGTTTCCACTAATTTTGTGGTAAACGTACAGTTCTTGAATGTCCAATTTGTATAATGCTACGGTTTCCTTTTTTAAATATAGGATGCTGTGATAAGTAGATGTTACCAGTCGGACTCCCTCATGAAGGGTACCGTACCACTATCTATAATAATGAATATTCTGCTAAATATTTCAAACGTCTACCTGTTGTTGTTATTATTATCAAGCAGAATAATTATTTAAAAATAAAAGTAACAATTAAAAAAAAACTTTTTCACGGGAAACGAACCCGGGTCTACGGCGTGAGAGTCTGGATTGCTTACTACTCGACCACCGAGAAATATGAAAATTGTTTATCTATAACGTCAGATGTACCTATTACATAATTTTATAAAATCTGAAGTCCCCTTAAATACCCATTTTATTCTGTTTTAAGTATTTGTTGTTAATTTGTACGGATTATTTCTTTTAAGTTTATCTTTGTAAATGAATATTCTTGATCCAGTGCACTTCTATGAGAAACTTTTTTTGACAAGTTATTTTGACGTTTCTTTTAAATTGAAAAAAGGTAAGTGACTAAACTCGAATGCTGATTGGTGGATTTCATATACGTTCTAGGATGTATATGAAATCATATCCGTTCAGTTAACCGATATGGCCTACATTTCAATTTTGTAAACTGTGCAGAATAGTAGTTTGTGCAACTAGTGTGAATATGGACAATCCACACGAGTCGAACAGTATATTTTTTCTACGACCCATTCAAGAAAAAATCTAGAAAATAAACATTTGAATAAACTGTAAAATAAATATAACTTGAAATTAAAAATGTTGAACAATTTTATTCATAATCGTACCAATTCAATTATATGTCTTCACTAATTTTTTGTGATACACGTACAGTTCTCAAATGTAAAACTTTGTACAATGTTACGGTTTCCCTTTTTAAATATACGATGCTGTTATAAGTAGATGTTGCCAGTCGGACTCCCGCACGAAGGGTACCGTACCTTTATCTACAATAAATATGCAAAATGCAAAATATTTCAAGCGTCTACCTGTTGTTGTTATCAATATCAAGCAGAATAATTATTTAAAAATAGAATCAACAATTAAAAAAAGTTGCTTCACGGGGAATCGAACCCGGGTCTACGGCGTAAGAGTCTGGTTTGCTTACTACTCAACCACTGGGGAATATGCAAATTGTTTATCTATAACGTCAGATGTATTACATAATTTTTGCTTAAAAGGAACTAGAGTTCCTACCGTGTGTCCCGCGACACGTTCTACCTTTTTTTTTTCTAAGGAGCCGTCCCTTCACCGGTACCACCTCAGCCTCCTAGGCTTATTGTGGATACTCCTAGTGTTCTGAATACAACCTATTCAGCCATTCCGTTCCCTGTATTAGCTCATACAGGTTTTTTGCTGGTTGGTTGTAGAAGTCTTCTGGAGTCAATTGGGGTCTACCATACAGTTTATGCCTTCTGTGGTCCAGCGACTCACAGTTGCATAGTATATGCAGAGCTGTTTCGGCATCCTTTTTGCATCTTCTGCATGTAAGATCTCCGTTGTACAGCCCTATTTTGCTTAGGTGCTCCTTTGTGGGAAAGTGTCCCGTAAGTAGCCCCGTTATGAAGCGTAGTTTGTTCCTGCTCATTGAGAGCAGTTCTTTCGCTACTTTTTCTGATGGTTCTTTTATGAATTTCTTCCCATGTATTTGCCTGGTCGTATTCTTCCAGTGTTTATTGTGTTGTTCTTTCAACCACCCTTTTAATCATGACCTCGTTAAGCATCTGGGGATGCCCACAGCAGGTTCGGGTCCGTTCATCAGAGTTGACGATCTTACTCTTGCGAGTTCGTCAGCTTTTTCATTGCCTGCGATTCCTTTATGACCTGGGACCCACTTCAGTGTTACACTGTTCATAGTCACCAGTCTTCTAAGTTCTTCGCCGCATTCCCATACTAGCCGAGATGTCACCCTATAGCTCTGAAGTGCTTTAAGGGCGGCTTGACTGTCACTGTAGATCCTGATCTGCCGGTTGTTGTAGGCGCTCATAATGTTAGCCCTTGCACATGCAAGTATTGCATAGACCCCTTCTTGAAATACAGAAGCGTATTTGCCAAGCGAGACGATCCTTTCATATTTGCTTGTCTTGCTGTATATGCCCGCTCCGGTGCCGAGTTCATTTTTTGATCCGTCTGTATACCAGATCAGTTCATTCGCTCTACTAAGTGGTGGTGCGTTCTCTTCCTCAAGCTCCTTTCGATCTTTGATGACAATCTCGAAGTTCTTGCGAAAGATATATTTGGTGGTCATGTGGTCTGTTGGCATTTTAAAAATGTCATCACCCACCTGCCTTATCTCTGTGTGTCCTCTCCAATGTGCCACGTCATGGTCTGATGCTTTTTCCAGTCGGGTTAGTGCTGCCCTTGCTTCGCACATTATGACACAATGTAGCGGAGGGAGGTCTAGCATTGTCTCCAGCGCCGCTGTAGGAGTAGTCCTCATTGCCCCTGTAATGCCAATGCATGCAAGTCTTTGGACCTTGCTTAGTTTTAGCATAGCAGAGGATTGTCTGATCTTTGGCCACCATGGGGGTAGGGGGGGTCAAAAGTCACCGAAATTGTCCTTACATAATTAATGAATGGCCCCTTACCTACGATTTCTTGGCATTTGCCGTAAGAGAATTTGGCCAGCACATGCTTGTTCGCTTTGATGCAATCACAAATGCTACCAACAAAATACTAGGCTACATGACGTCACTTGCACCAAGGTTGAACGGTTTGGTTTGGTGGAACAGTATAAAAACATGAAATATAAAATAACAAAAGAAAGAAAATATTTTGCGTATAATATAACAACAGAAAAGACATTTAAAAAAAAATTTTCGGGGGGGATCAATCCCCCTTGATCCCCCCCTTGGCTACGGCCTTGCCTTCGAGCACCTAAAAGGGCTTTTGCAGCGTGTAATGTATTAAACTTTTCATTCCTCCCCGATTTTATTATTAAAACACACAATTTAAAGATGCAAAAAATTCTCTGTAGACTGCAATAAAATGGGTAGACAGCGTGGGTTAACGTTACATACTTTGGTAACATTCGTGTCACTATCTAATATTTTGACAGTTGTCAAATATTCTATATCTTTTAAGTTTAATATTTGTCTAAAATCTAGTTAAAAATGAATTCCATTGAAGAAGCAGCAATTATTGCGTGCAGAAGTTTGTTGCCGGAAAAATCTAAAGACCGTTACAATCAAGCCTATGAAAATTTCATCAAATGGTGTACAACGAAAGATGTGTCCACAATAACTGACATTTTATTTTCAAGTTGTCCAGAGCACGAAAGTTTTTCATACTTAGCAATCGATGACCTAGCATGTTTTAATTTCGCTTTCGCTTAACTATTTAAAATAAAAAAATATATTTTCGTAGGGGGGAGAATGGAATAGAACTTTTTTTTAATTATTACGGTCGATTAGACATAAAATGGTATACATAATAATATCTACCAAAAAATAATAAATATCGACAATAATAGTGTGCACCGTGAAGTTAGCCCATGTCTGTGTGACGTGTAAGTGATTGTTTGCTTAAATCACATTATCATCGCCATTGCTAAGGAAAGTCTGGGTTACTGAAAATAATTTTTTCTACTAACGTGCGGAAAGTGAATCTTTTCCGCACTAAAAAGCGTGCGGAAAGAGTCACTTTTCCGCACTAGTGCGGAAAGTAAATTTATTGACATTTGAGGAATATACTGACATTTGAATATTCAAAATATGTATTTTGTATATCCAAGTTTACCAAATGACTGAAAAATTAAGAAATTTATTAGAATTCTGCTATAATTTTCAATAAAGAGGAACGCGTACGCTTCAATAATTTTTCAACGAACAGAGACTTGGGTGTACATATGCGTATACACACTGGTGAAAAACCATTTGAATGTGAAATTTGTTTAAAATTTTTTTATATCAACTTTTGGATTTTTTTTCCGCACGCTAGAAGAAAAAATAGTGTACCTAACACGTGCGTAAAGTGACTTTTCCGCACGCGATTGCTGGCCGAACTCCGCTAAAGCGTCGTTCGGCCATCTGCAATAGCGTGCGGAAAAGTATCACTTTCCGCACTAGTTAGGTAAACTACTATTTTTCTGCAAACGTCAAAAAAAGTAGACATTATTAACGTCAATTCATGATGTTGAAGTATGATTTCACAGACGCCACTTTTTTGTACGGCCGTGAGCGGACAAAAAAGTACTTTTTTGTACGCTGACGGCCGTACAAAAAAGTAGAATTTTTAACAGGGAAAATAATTATCAGTTGAACTTTTAAACTTTATTAACGATAATAATTATTAATAGTAAAATTACAGTTATTTAAGGTTGTACCGCACATATTTAATGCACTACCTGATTTATTCACTTCCAATTCAAGCGAAGTGCAGAGTTGAAAGAGTTCATCGACAAAATTTCCCGTGACTCCTTACTTGTTGTTGCTTCTGTTACATCAACGTCGACATAATTTCGCTCATAAGAAGCTGCATTCAGGTACAGTGAAGAAGAATTCGAAATCAAGATTTTTTCTGCAGTTTGTTTTTTATTAGACAAAGAGTCTTCAATGTATCCTTCAGCGACAGTGCTCGACCTTCAACCTCCATGCCGTTTCAAACAAGTAATATCAGCTCCTCCATCTACAAGCAAAGTAGCTGAAGTTCTTCTTAACGCATGGCCGGTGTAATCTTTTGAATTCGGTAGTTTTAAATAAGTTGCTACTGTTTTGGGTACGTTACTAATTGTATGAATTCCCATGACCATGCGATAACATTTTTCCTTTTGAAATTTCAAAAAAAGCGTCGGCTTTCCATAGCTTGTGGACGTAAAGAAGTATATTTTCTGTAAAGATTTATATATTTTTCTCCAATAATTGGGAACGATCGTGGCTTTTTAGATTTACTATCAGGAATCTTTATATGAATAACAGATCCTGAATCTTTTATATCGTCTATTGTCATGTTCACCATTTCATCGCATCTACATGCTCCAGATACGCCCATTATTAGAACAACCTAAAAGTAGTATGTATTTAAAAACTTGATTGTATTTATGCAGGTTAGAATATTATAACTAACCTTAATTCCTAGATATTGCTCATTAGGTGCATTATTTAAAAAATCTTCAAACTGATCTTTTGTGAATACCTTTGACTTTTTGGGAGTATACCCTTCATTCTGCTTCTTCAGATAAGCACGTAGTTTCATATATTTGCTAATATCTAATCCATGTTTAATATTCAATAATGATTTTATCATGGCTGAGACCACATTGTTGAACTCTTCATTTTTAATTTAGTTGTCATTTCAAAAAAAAATAAGCTAGTAGCACATTTTCCGAATAGTTTGAAATGTTTTTATCATTGCACCATGTGAGAAATCTTTCGTAAGCAGGATTATAAACTTTACTTGACTTAGTTGGAATTAAATCATTCGTAGCTGCCTTAGCAATGTCAACAACGTCGGGCGGTGTACAGTTGGGCTCTGAATCCGACATAATATAATCTAAAAGAAAATTTCACTACACTTTACTACAACAAACGAAATTTTGATGCTCAAGTACCTACCAAAAATGCACAGTCCAATTGTTGCTTTAAATCACTTACAATATTTCTGACATTATAAAATATTATTGAACTGTCAAATTTGTTTTTGACTTGGCAATCACAAAACCAGTAACCACGGAAATGTAGTGCGCAGTTTTATAATTATTATTCTTTGAATTTATCAACTTCGTTGCAATCGTTTTGAATTTTTATTTAAATATTAATTAGTTCTATAGTCTGGATGCCGTTTGCGGAAAAAATAGCATGTTTCATTCGGAGCAAAAGCACTTTTTGTGGCTTGTCTGAAATTGTCGGCCTCACTAACGTTCGGCCATCAAACATTCAGACTCGCCACAAAAAGTTATACCTTTACTGCTAATAAAACAATATACTATTTCTGCATATACAGTAGAAGTGTTACTTCTATGATCTATAAATGTCATTAAAATTGTTAAAACGTTTAATGTCAATCGGAGTAAAACTTATTTGTTTCAAGTCACGTTCCTGCCTATTAGTGCCTATTTTTATACAATGCTATTAGTCCAGTAAAAAGGACCGTGAATTGACGCACTGCGCAGGTCATCTGTTCTCACTTGGGAATTCCCGGACAGTTTTCAGGCTGCTTCGTAAAGGGTAGGAAAACTCTCAAATACTGAATGAATTTCCACGCGTGAGGGTACATTTTGATGTAAAATTTCATGCTCTACAACATTTATTTGAAACTTTTTTCGCTATTTTTTTCGTTTTTGAAATAATTGCGAAAAACATGAATTCCGAACAGTTTTTCCGCGATTTTCACTATTTCCCGCGCGATGAGTTTGCGCCGAATATGTTAATTCAATTCCTTATGCCCAAAAATTGAATAGATGAGGCTTTTACTTGATGTAGATCCATAGTGTGGATTCATGCAAGAAGAAATTAAAACTAAGATTGATTTAAAACTAAAACTAAGAAGATAAAACCATGTTATTTCTAAATTTGAATCTCAATTTCTTAGTTTCTTGCTTGAACATCTTCATTACAGGTACATGCTGATGCAAGAAACTAAGAAATTGAGATTTAAATTAAAAAATAACATGGTTTTATCTTCTTAGTTTTAGTTTTAAATTAATCTTAGTTTTAATTTTTTCTTGCATGAATCCACCTTTAGTGAACTGTTCACTAAACTTATTTTTTTTACTTAACTTCAACGTTCAACTGAACCACGAAGAAATGTGTAGGTATATGATCAATAAATATTGGACAACTTATTTATGCTACTATTATTTTCAACGCTAATATTCAATTTTCTACATAATCTTATGCACTGCAA
>CAJUYH010002051.1:27015-43082 GCA_910591685.1 Galerucella tenella | reverse complement strand
CACTGAGTAATGGAAGCCGACAGTTTGTTTAATAAAACTAAATGAACCCCCCAAAAAGGAACCTTCGTAACGGTCGAGAGACATGGCAACGTGGCGGGTTCGAGAGGCAGGTAGAAAAAATATCGAAGCCGTTTTGTACAGAGCTCAAGAGACACAGCTATTGTGCCAAATAAGAGTTTTGATGTAGGTCATTGAGATGCCGGTATATTGATAATACAGTGTGATTTTTGAATCACGTAGTTTTCTTGTTAGATTTTTGTGTATTTAACATTATTATATTCATTAATTGGTTAAACATTCATCAAAATATTTATAATTATAACAAAGGTACCAAAAATAAAAAATGTAACTTTCTATTTTCTTTTTTTAATATTATATAAATAATAACAATCATGTAAAGCACCTTGTAAACGGGCAATATTTTTAGTTTAATACCTATGTGGCTAAAATATTGGCAACTATAGCAACTATTGCCATATATATCTCGGCAATATTGTTTGCAGCACTATGGCCCATTAATGAAAATAATTTGTTTCGTAGACGAAATACACAATCGTGCAAGAATGGCTGATGAAATCATTCGCGTCGCAGCGACTTATATTGTTTTAAACACAAAATTAAAGAAAAAGAAGAGTACACTGTGGATTCGACCTTAGGCGTGAAACTGTAGATTACCTAAGTCTAGAAATAAGTCTTGATAACAAGTTAAAACTACCATTTCACTAGTTTACTGCCAGCACTACCAGTTTTCTTCTTTTCCACCTCATTCTTTGCATAAGTGCTCAAGTTTCTAATTTTTTTTGTAGGCCTTACCATATACCAAATTATCCGGCGATAATTGCCCATCATGTTTTTTAGCATCTCTGTCTTTATAAATTCCGATTTCCACATTCTATAACTCAGAATGTAAATGTATTTCATTAATAAACTCAATAATCTTTTCATTCGACCAAGTATAAGTCATTTTATATACTATATATAACCTCCAAAATTTGAATACAAGAGAAAAATTTTACCTTACAAAATTTTTAATTGAGTGGTATTCGACATGACTATTTCACGAGAGAAAAACTGAAAAATCATATTTATTGCAAACTTATTTATGTGAAAAGTACAATTATTATAATTGTACGTTGTAGCATTATTTTGGGGATTGTTTTGCATCATAACCTGTGATGAATTTAAGTTAGAAACTGAGGATTCCTTTTCTTTATTTTCTGGAAGTTCTCTATTCATTGGAAATGGTGTTCTTCAATTAATTGTAAATATGGTTTCAAAGAATGGGCAGAAGCTGTCCTGTAAGCTTAATTACTTCTTGTTCACCAACTCCTTCTTTTGCTAATGCAGATATTGCAGAAGCTCTATGTGAATGATTGGTTATTTTTATTTTTTGTGTCTATACCAATTGATTCTGCCGATATTTTTGTCCACTTTGAAATTGTATTTATTCCCGATGGTGAATGTTTGTACCATATTCCTTTCTCCCAATTTGGATGTACTGTTAAAAATAATCTTGTTGTTGTTAGAGAAGGATTGGATTCTCTTTTTTCAATAATTTTTTAAAATAAACGAACGGGACACAAATTGTTGTTAGCATTATTTCTTACCAGCCACTTACTGCCAGATAAAGCTTTTGATCCTCCTTGTGTCGTTTTGGAAAAAATTGGATTATATTCTACCCTGCCAGTAAAATGACCTTCAGTATCATATTCTTTTTTAAAGTAATTAATATCACAATTAGCAGCTTCATTTCCACGCCATGCTAATTCGAACGAACATAAATGAAAAAACTTTTTTTGTAACCCATCAGGATTATCTTCAGAATAGCTTTCTACCATTTCCATTAATTCTTCTTTGGTAAACGCGTTTGAACTTCTTTTTCTGGTTTCAGGTTCAGCCCGAAGCTTTTTACGTTTTGTATCCCTGGCCAATCTAGCAAATTTATAGGTTAAATCTTTAAATGGATCAATTTTGATGTTAAATTCTAGAAAATATTTTTCCTGAACCATTTGAGCAGTCGTATTCCAAAGTGTTTTCACACTAGCTTCAGTATAATCAGTTCCATCTCTTTTTTTCATGTTAAAACCATAATCTTCAAGAATTTTTGCTATAACTTGTTCAGAAGTATCCTTTTCTAACGTATAATTACGTGCGTCCAGACACATTCTAAACTGTTCCCACGGCTTTTTTGACTTCATTGCATACTTTGTGTACTTTGCTTAATTGTACTCTCTATTTCATTTATTCAATTATTTCCAAATCTTGTATTATTAATGTTAATAATACTTATTTAAATTTTTGAAACAGTTTTAATAATTTTTAGACAGTTAAATAAATAAATAAACAACTTAGTTTCCTTAGAAACTACTAACAAAGATTTTATATTAAATTTTATCACAGAGTGATAGAATTTTATACACATAGATTTGATATATTAAACGTCAAAAAATTGCCGCGACAAGACAAAAAATTGCCAGTTCAAAACCTTCAAATTTTGTCAGTTATTAATTTACTCTAGTGAAATAGTCAATATATTACCTAGTCTGGCTGATATTGCCGGCAATGTTGCCAGCCACATCTACATATTGCACTAAAAATATTGCCCGTTTAGAAGCACCTTAAGCATTTGCATCAGCTGATTAATGTTGCCAATATAAGTACAGACATTTTAATGTGCTCCGAAACTCCAGACAAATCAATACTTGTCGTTATAAAAATAATAGCAGTCCTTAATAAATAAAAAAGAATTCTATTTCCATTTTCAATTTCCGTTTTTAAACGACAAAAAACACTTCAATGATTATAATTCCAATTTTATCCCTACTTTGGAGTGAAGGTCCGATTTGTTTGCGAATACCCGCAGCCCCACGTTGTTGGTGCTGGCAGACGATTCACTTGGAAGTATAAGGAACAGGTGGTTCGTGGGGAAAAGAAAGGTTAAGACTCAGTTAATGGAAAAATGAGGCCGCTTCTTATCCGATACGAGCCTTCTCTCGGTTAATAAAGCGAAAATTAATCGAAGAACGTGTATTAGGCGGCGATTCTCTCGCTCTCTTTATCGAATCGACTTTTATTTTTTGGTAAAGATGCTGTTCACCTCAAGTCTGAGAGATTTTTTTTCTTCTCGAGATGAAAAGAGATGGAAACGGAGAGGTGTGAATGAAGAGATGTTTCATCTTAATGAAAAAATAAAGAGGCGGGGAGGAGTTCGTGGGGTTTTAATGTCTTTAATGTTATTTTTAGTTGTTTTATTCAAGAAAATTACATGTATATACAGGGTGGTCCTTAAGAAATTGTATAAAGGAGTACAGTACAATTTTCACTTCAAAATATTGCGATTCAAACCAACTAGCCTTAATAAAATGTTGAGAGATACAGGGTGTTGAACATGAAATTTCAATGTTCGATGAGATATTCCAGTTTTGGCTCGAGCGGCTGACGAATGCTTGCGCAAGTACAACTTCGCAACCCCATACAGTGCTATGATCCGGGATAGAGAGTCCTTTGGAAAAGAGACGAATACACAGCCTCATGGGACCGTCTGGTTCACAGATGGCTCATGCTCTGGTGATAAAGCAATTTACTCTAGGAGCCCAAGGACACAAATCTGTGTACCATTGGGTGACGGTGTATCTGCATATCAGGCCGAGATATACGCTATCTTGGAATGTGCGCGGATAAACCTAGACAGAGGTTATGTGGATTGACGCATAAACATATACACCGACAGTCAGGCAGCAATTAAAGCCCTGAGTTTATATACCATCAACTCAGGACTTGGTGACGAATGTCGAGAACGACTTGCTAATCTTGCAATTCGGAACGCAGTGCGGCTAGAACAATACGCAAAGATACGAGGAAGTGGCTGAGGAACCAGCACCTCGCTCATTGGAATACTCTGCAGGGTCCTAGACAATCCAAACTTCTACTGAAGGGATGGACTGATGGACACGCTGGGGCAGCTATTGAACTACCAAGAAGTAGGTTGAGGAAGATAGCAGGACTCCTAACAGGGTACTGCTGGGTGAGGAAGCACCTCTACAACCTAGGAGTAGAGGAAAGTTGTACCCCCTATGTAGGGTTTGCGGCATGACTGACGAAACGTAGTAAGAAATAATATAAAGATACTGCCTTTAAATCATTTCTGTTTCAGAGACCTGACCACGGTCAAAGTAAGATTCATCTCTGATGGGGGACCGAGGGAGATTATTCTCGGATCGGTCTACCTACCAGGAGATGCTTCTGAACAACCACCATCCAGGGAAGTGGAGGAACTAGTGAGAGGATGTCGGGGCAAAGGAACGCATCTGATCATTGGGGGAGATGTGAATGCACATCACACAACCTGGGGAAGCACAAACACCAACCAAAGAGGTGAGTCTTTACTACAATTTATTATGGAAAATAATCTGGACATATTAAATGTGGGAAACAAACCTACCTTTGTAACAATAAATAGAAAGGAGGTTCTAGATATAACAATTGCAACTACTTTTATAGCTAGTTTTGTTAAAAAATGGCATGTGACTGATGAGGTGAGTTGTTCGGACCACAGACACATAAGCTACACATTAACAGGTTTTAGCACTGAAACTGAAACTTACCGGAACCCAAGGAAAGCTAACTGGGAGGCCTATCAGGCGGACCTAGGCCTTGAAATCCAAAGGGTGAGAGAGACGGTAAGAAACAGCGTGGATCTAGACCTAGCTGCGGAACAATTCCAAGAAGCTATCGTGTCTACCTTCAATCGCAACTGCCCCGAAACTACAAGGAGAACCAACAGGAATGTGCCCTGGTGGAATAACGACCTTGAAGTTTCAAGGGCGGAAGTACGAAAGCTCTTCAATAGGGCAAGTAAAGACGGAGAGTGGACCGTATACAGGAAAACTCTGACGTCATACAACAAGGCTCTGAGAATCGCTAAAAGAGACTCATGGAGGAAACACTGTGAAGAGGTAGAACAGACTTCTGAATGTGCTAGACTCCAAAAGATACTCTCCAAAGATCCTCAGAGGACAATTAACTCATTAGAGACAAGAGATGGGAGATATACACAAAGCGGGAAGGAAACTCTGATAGAACTTCTCGAAGTACATTTTCCAGAATGCAAAATAAGTGATGAACCATTAGATACAGAACAACAAATGGTCTCGAGGACTCCAAATCGGAGTAACGAGGAAAGTTGGAAAGTATCTAGGGAAGTGGTTAATCAAAGCAAAATAAAATGGGCAATTAACTCATTTGAGCCATATAAATCACCGGGACCGGACGGGATCTATCCAATTATGCTGCAAAAGGCAGACGGCATTATACTCAGCAGACTGTGTACGATCCTTAGAGCAAGTATGGGACTAGGGTACATACCAAAGGTCTGGAGAAATGTTAGGGTGGTCTTTATTCCTAAACCTGGTAAAACAGGTGACAATAAAGCGAAATCCCTGAGACCCATAAGTCTGATGTCATTTGTACTGAAGACATTGGAAAAACTGGTGGACATGCACATTAGAGGAGGATCGTTGGTAGAAAGACCGATCGACCTGGATCAATATGCATACAGACCAGGAGTATCCACAGAGACAGCACTCCATCACCTAGTACAAGGAATAGAGTACGCTCTCGAAAATAAGGAAGTATTATTAGCAGCCTTCCTTGATATAGAGGGTGCATTTGACAACACCTCCCACAAAGTAATCACTAGGGCAATTCGTCAAAAGCAAATTGACGAAACAAGCTGCAGATGGATAGACTGCATGCTGAAAGACCGAACGATATTCTCAACCTTGATGGGCACAACATTGTCAGCCCGAGTTTCAAGGGGATGTCCACAAGGAGGAGTACTGTCTCCTCTAATATGGAACCTTGTAATGGACGGACTGATAAGGAGACTCAAAAAGGAACACCATACTGTCTTAGGATATGCGGACGATCTAGTCATCATATCACAAGGCAAATTCAGTACTACGATCAGAGAGCGCATGCAACAGGCTCTGAACATAGTAACAAAATGGACGACAGAGGTGGGTTTAAATATAAGTCCCACCAAATCAAACTTAGTACCCTACACCAAGAGAAGGAACTTGGCAGGTTTGGGACCACTATACCTTCAAGGTACGGAAATTCCAATGGTTATGGATGTTAAATATCTCGGGGTGATTATTGACTCGAGATTAACATGGTCCAAACAAATGGAAAAAGTTGCAGCAAGATCGGAAACCACACTAATGATGGCAAGACGAACTTGTGGTAAAACATGGGGGTTGTGTCCGCGAATGATACACTGGATATACAGTGTAGTGGTTAAACCCATAATAACATATGCGTCTTTGGTCTGGGCAAGGTGCAAAGACTTGCATGTCTCAGCATTGCAGGATGCATGAGAAGCACGCCAACGGCAGCACTAGAAGCCTTATTCGACCTTCCTCCACTACACCTCGTGATAATGGGGGAAGCAAGGATGGGACTATTTAGGCAGCAAGATAATCTGAGCAACAAAATAGTTAGATCAGGACACACATCTGTTAAAGACATCATAAGTGAAGCCATTTTAGATATGAAAACAGACTATATGGCCACTAAACTTCTCCCAAGCCCTAAATATGAGGTAGAAATACCTCACAGAAAGGACTGGCAAGACCCAAGCAGACTGAAATTTCCCCGAGGAGAGACCTGGTACACAGACGGATCACAGACAGGGGAAGGAACAGGAGCAGGAGTGTACAGTGAAAAGAGAAACACAAAAGGATCTTTCTCACTAGGCAAACATACCTCTGTATTTCAGGCAGAGATCTATGCCATCCTAGAATGTGTCAGAATTAACAAATATAGGACTGACACTCATAGGATAAACATACTAACTGATAGCCAGGCAGCCCTTGCGGCTTTAAATAGCCGCAAGGTAACATCCAGACTAGTAGAAGAATGTCAGAAAGAACTAAATGAACTGGCAGACCACATTAAAGTAAGATTGGTGTGGGTGCCGGGACATAATGGTATTTCTGGAAATGAACAAGCTGATGAACTCGCAAAAAGAGGTTCAGCAACAGCATATGTTGGACCAGAACCAGCTCTTGGGACCACAAAAAAGGTAGTCCGAGCGCAAATACAAAAATGGGTACAAAGCCAACATAGACTTCATTGGAGGAACACTCCGAAACAGGTACACAGCAAAACCTTCATAGGTGACACATGTGCAAAGCGGGCCAAAGAACTACTGAATATCAGCAGGAATAAGCTAAGAATTATTGCAGGTTATCTAACAGGTCATACCCCGTTAAAAGATCACCTGCATAAAATGGGGTTATATAACGGGGACCTCAGCTGCAGACTATGTGGCATGGAGAACGAGACCGTGACCCATATCTTGTCTGACTGTGAGGCACTGCACTCGAGGAGACGGGCAATCTTCGGAGAGGCCAATGTGCCACCTGAAGTATATGGCACACATCCAATGGACCTATACCGTCTACTCGAAGGTACGGGGATAACTGGATGGGTGGACTAAATATGGGAGCAGAGTACAATAAGCCAATAGGCTGCAGTGCTCCCGGCATCTGAACGGCTCCCAAAATGGAAAAAAAAAAAAAAAAAAACGTCAGTCCATGCTCTCTTAAAGTGTCCACCCTGGGCTGTACTACGCAGGCGAATCTTCGGAGTCCCTGTCATGACCCCTGGAGACACAAGCAGGCATCCACTGAAAAAGATTGTGGCATTTATTGAAGGGCTCGGCTTTATGGATGTCTAGGTAGCAGGAATGGCACAATGGGCCCGCAAGTGGCCTCAGTGCCGGAACCTTGGCTTGAGTTTGTCTAGGTCAAGGCACGCCTGCAAATTTAGTGGTAGTAGTAGTTTTGGAATAAAGATTGTACTGTACATCTATGTACAATTACTTAAGGCTCACCCTGTATACCTACATAATTATTTTTACAAAACAATAATTGCAAATATAAATTATTTAAATGTTTATGCTGAGCTTTAATTATGACGAATGTTGTTCCTTTTTCATGTGCTCCAAAAACATACACAAAAAAAAGAAGACTTTTCCAAAAATAAACTTAATTGGCCATTAGAGGCGAACAAAAAGCAGATTAGTCACGAGTTCGGTACACTATTAAATTACAACCAGCCAAAAATCGTTGAAGAATAGTCCCTTATTAAAAATTCTATACAAAAAGAAACAGCGTGTAGCCAATTAAGGGAGTGAAATGCATTGAATGCGACTGACTGTCAGCTCAGCTCCGACTAGTTGACGAGCTTGAGAATCATGGGTCAAATTCCTAGGGTGGGCATTTATTTTTTTTTGCTCTCAACCACTTTTTCTTCTTTTCTTTTTTGAGCGGGTGGATGTTTTATCCCTCAATGGTACTACAATACAAGTTTAAAGACTAATAAATAATTTACAGGTTTTATTTAAAGTGTATTTTTTTGGTACACTGGAAAAATCTACTGAATCTTTTAACACTCAGCTCTAAGCGTTATATTTCTATTTATTAGACCAGACCCATTATCAAACATGTCACTTTACTTGTGTTTTGTTTATCTTCTGTATCTGTAGGCTCACAGCACTTAGGCCACATGTTACCCATTGTACACCCTCCCGAGGAGCTGTCCTCCTAGGTCATCGCCCATCCTGTCCTTCCCAGGAAGGTGAACAGGTTACTTGACGTCATCTCCTTTATATCGGCAGGTGTAGGCCAAATCTCACCGAACACACACTCTCTTTTCGACGATAACTCCGGACACTCGCATAAGACATGCCCGACAGTTTTATCTTCCTGTTCACACATCCTCCATAGTATGGAGGTGTTTACTCAGTTGACAGTGACCAGTCAGAAATCCTACTGTTAAACGTAGGTTTTTCCTGGTCATCGCCAAATATTTCTTAGGCGCCAGCTTCCGAGGGTAGCCCAGGGTGATCCTGGCAAAACTGCATCCTTTGATTCCATCCCATCTCTTAAGGGATTGAGCATGGGTGTAACGTTTGGCTAGTTCCGCAATTGTCGAAGTCGTTAGGCCGTAGGTGTCACTGGGTCCTAAAATTTTCAGCCCAGCCGCTTCCCTGGATAAAGAATCGGCAATGCAATTACCTTTACTCCTGTCGTTTCCTTTAACCCACCTCTGCCGAGGCGTTAGCTGAATCTTGGTGGCACTCTAGTACCTACTAGCTCCGATGTCTGTTCAAGGCTAATAGGGCTTGTCTACTATCAGTGCAGATTGTTATATTTTTGCCAGAAATTCCTTTTCTGGTTAGTTCTTTTGCGGCAATTGTTTATCTTATATATGAATCTATGTACATATGGTCAAGGTTAAGTTGCAGACAGGTCAAGTTAAGAGCCGTTTGACATGGTGCAATACAACGTGCAAGAAATTGCTGCAATTTCTAGCAAGGTCAGTATATTGCAAATGATGAACATCTTGCATACTGTTTGACATCATGCAATTCTTTTTCATTGCAACATCGCTGCCAACCCAACTAATAGTAGAAAGAAGAAAATGTATAATAACCTTAAAAAATAATTTTTGTGCTACAATATATAAAGTTTATCATTATTGTGAGAAAGTGAGAAAAGCTCAGAGAAAAAACTAAGTGAATCACTGTCGATTATTAGATCACAAATGACAAAACATCAGTCACCACAATCAGCTGATTCATTCGATTGGAAATAGTTAGAAGGTTGGCAATACAAAAGAAGTTAGATTTCTTCCTTGAATTGCGCATAGCATGCAATAGAAATGGCACCAAACCGATGAAATTGCAGAAATTGATCAGCTGGGACTAAGCTGCGCATGCTTTCGATCAAGAAATATTGCATCTTGCATTGCATTGCACGTTGCATTACACCATGTCAAGCGACCTTAAGGGCTCTAAAAAGTCAAGTGTTTGTATAATGTGTGGTCTATACATATCCTTGGTATCGAAATGAGGAAATTCAGATAGTGTAATATTTTTAGTTTTATCATTATCCTTTATAAAACTAATTTCATTTAATTAAGAATATTGGGCGGTCAAATCAATTCAATTCAAAAGTCGTAGTAGTTTTTAGTCGACCCTTTCTAAAAACTGTACTTACAACAAAAGAAAAAACACATTTTTTTCAATTTCAAAAATGTATACTCATTGTTAAAGACGAATTTATACCTAAAATTGGGTTGGTAGGTAGATATTCAACATTTCAAGTGTTGTACAAATAAAGGAGAACCATTAGTGAATCTGGTATAATGTTATGGGATCGGCTATGTAAGGGACCTTTCGAGGTAGTTATTTGTTAATAAATATAATGGTAGGTTCCATTCTTGTGTATATATTGGTTTCTTCGAGAGGTGTTTTTCTTCGAAATTGCAAATAATGTACCTATTCTGACAACTTTTACAGTTAAAAATAAGGTTTTAGTGAAAGAACAAGTGGTTCGTTATCTCTATCCAAAAGGAACGGATTCAGTATTACCACTGCATTTCTTATGATAGATATACTCAGTGACATGTAGCCAAGAGTTTATGCAAAAAACGATAGCTTGTTAAATTGATGATGGTAGGATTGTTATAAAACCGATATAGAGCAAATTTAACCAGCCAAAAAGTGGACAATGGGCATGGATAGATAGCTACATGATTATAAACAGATCGTCTTGAATTGGAAATAAAGTATCGCTTCTTGCTTGCTTTTGTTAGTAGAGGAAAATTGGAGCATTATCACTGGATTTTGATCTTAAGTCTCTCGCTCGTAGTATTGGTTTTAGAAAGTGCGTCATCGATTTTTAATGTCTTTCTAACATATTACGTTGGAAGAAATGGAAAAAAATCCAATTAAGGTGGTAGTCAACATTGTTCAAAGCGTGGTTGAAGGCTTTGATGAGATATATGATACATTTGCAACGATGTATGATCTCACCAAGGCTTTTGACTGTGCTAACAATAAATATCTTTTAGACAAATTAGAATATTACGGTGTTAAAGGTAATGTGTTGAGATTATTTTATTCGTATCTAACAGGCAGGTCTCAATACGTAAGTTTCGATAATGTTGAATCAAAATTGACTCCTGTTTCAAAAGGAGTTCCTCAGGGATCTGTACTGGGACCATTATTATTTATTATATACGTAAACGATTTGCCAAGTTCCCTGGGGGAAGCTCGCGGTGTTCTGTTTGCTGATGATACCACAACCTTGGTTAGAGATGAGGTGAACTTGGCAAACGCTTGCATGTCGAATGTAAAATCTTGGTGCAACAGTAATCAACTCAAGCTTAATGAGACAAAAACCCAGAACTTTCGGTTTACATCCAGTAAGTTCATTCCAACTTCTGAACCAGTGAAGCTGCTTGGAATAACTTTAGATTCACGATTAACTTGGGCGTCTCATATAGATTGCTTATGCTCAAAGATCTCATCGTAAATATTTGCTTTGAAGCAGATTAGAAGTTGTTTGAGTCAAAATATTCTACGAATAGTATATTTTGCACTAGTATTTAGCCCTGCAAAAAAATAAATCGCCCAAAAAACAAAAAAATATTTCCAAATTAAAAAATGTACTCCTTTATTTCGACCCACAGTGTATGTCAAAATGGCAAATAAAATAAACGACATAGCTAACCCAACCGGATACCTATACGTCACAAACGATGAGGCACACTAAAAAGGCTATTGAATGTATTATACCATTGATTTTTGAAAGTTTTCTATAAAATTTTAACACGAAGTAAATTCAGACTTACCAAGTGTCGTTGATCGTTACCGTAGAAACTTTTGGCTTGGCATATTACAACGTTTATTATTTTCTGGGTAACAAAATACTAATGAAAGTGGTAGTCCCATTAAAATTCCGATTCTTCCCCCTTGACATTACCTAAAAATCCAACGCACACACATGTCGTACAACAGAAACTCATCCATTTTAATTAACTCAGGAAACACGAAACATGTTTAATTTGTTTTGTATCACAAATGACTCATTATTATTAACCTGATACGCGCTCTGGCAGCATCTCATCCTTTTTAGTACAATTGAATTAAGTGAAAAAGCTTATACAGTATTACAAAAACAGTCATACAACAATATTAAATCAAATATGTTCCATTGATGTATTTAACTTTCTTTCACGTCTTCTATTCAAGTATACAGGGCGTCCAGAGAATATATCTACTGTTTAAAAAACTTGACAACGTCGTATTCAAATAGCGCTGGTTCCCTTAGAAGGAATTTTTGGATTAGTTAGGTTAGAATTTGATTTGGTATCTGTAGTGTACGTTTTGACATAAATCTATACAAATAATAGAATTGAAAAGAAAGGATACATTTAATCGGGTTTAAACCCACTAAAATATAAACTGGAATTGTTCGACAACAATTTTTATTATTTCAGGATCAAAAAGTAATTTAACTGTACTAATTGGAAACAACGTATCCCTATTGGAACGGGGTATGTAATTAGACAAAATGTACTTTCTCGAATAACTCCTTGTCAAAGTATTTGTTTGTACGGAATCTCTAATTAAATACGATTATAATTTTATAATACTCTTGAAAATTTGTAGTTGATGGGAAAATCAATAAAGCTGAAGTTAATTTTAGTTTATTTAGTCAGGTAGCAGACAATAATTTTAACCTCAAAATATACCACTGACTCTTCCAGATTCAAGATTATATTGAATATTGTCTACTGGCACCCCTGCTCATCGTACATAGACAAGCAAGAAGCTACATTTCCGATGAAAGAAACAATAAACAATTTAGGAGAAAAAGAAGCAAATCAAATGTGATATCATATTAATAATACGGTAAGACAAATGCATTATCAACTGAGAGTTTTTTTCCTCCTTAATAGATCTACAAAACTAAATTTAACACATCAAAAAATACACATAGATTCAAAAGTTTTGCATCACCCTAAATCTCCGGAAAAAAAAATGTGCTCATTATAAATGGATCAGAGATTAATCAAATAATTAGTTTCAATAAAAAAAACGTGTATATTTGTCAAAAATTTTTATTATCCAATAATAAACTTGCTTTAAACATAAAAAGTATTCTTAGATATTAAATAAATTAAGTACAAATTGATTCTTTTTAAAGAAAAGGTTAATTGAGAACCTGCATGAGAACTTTTAATAAAGAGTATTTCCACCTCTAGAATTTATGCAAGCTTGGAGTCGCCTGCCCATGCTGTTTACCAAATTATTGATATTCTGTCGAGGAATATTTCGCCGTTCTTCTTGGGCCGCATAAACAAGCTCTTGTACACTCCTGGGTGGATTTCTGCGTGCTGCCACTGCCCTGCAAGCATGTTTTATGGGATTCATGTCAGGAGATAGGGCAGGCCAGTTCAAACGATTGATCCCTTCAGTTTCAAGATACTCATTTACAGCTCTGGTTCGATGAGGTCGGGAGTTATCGTCCATAAAAACGGAGGAATTGCCAACAGCTGCGCGCCATAGTCTCACGTGAGGATGTAGAATCTCTCTGAGATACCTATCACCAGTCATCGTTCCCTCCACATGAAATAATTCTGTGCGATCATTTAACATGATACCAGCCCAAAACAAAGCACTTCCTCCTCTGAAGGGCGGCACGGGGCGAGCAGGGCAAGCTGAGCAGCTCTCGTTGGATCCCGCCACACACGTATTCGATGGCTATCTTGTACCAAACAAATCCTTGTCTCGTTGGAAAAAAACACCGAATTCCAAAATTCTTCAGGCAAGGCCGCGTGTTCTTGAGCCCACTGTAGTCGGCGAACTCTATGCTCAGGTTGTAGTCTGGGAACTCTTATTGGTCGGCGACACCTCAAACCTGTCGCAAGTATTCGTATTCGTGATGTCGAGATCGATACTTGAACTCCCAACGCATGTCTCATATCTCTTTGGAGTGTTGGTATTGCCATGGTCTGGTTTCTTCGGATAGTTAAGTGGATATAGCGGTTCTGCCGCTGATTAGTAACACGCCTTCTACCGCTTCTAGGTCTATCACGAAGAGAATTGGTCTGGAGATACCGGTTCCATACACGAGACACATCACTTTGCCAAACGCCAACTCTGTTTGCCACGAACCATTGAGAATGACCTACTTCAACTAAAGCTACTATTCTTGCACGGTCAATCTTACATATGACTGAACATTGATAAACAAGCCAAAATTGTTAGCTCAAAAAAAATCCTTCGCATCCGAAGAAAGTGATGCAAAACTTTTGAATCTATGTGTACCTATTATTATTTATAACGCAAGGTACCGCATGTATGTGATGTCTTTTGGCATTACATAAAACCAAGAGTTAAATTCATTGAAATTGTTTATTATTAAATAATTCAATGAAACTGTTTGTTATTAAATATCTCATTGAAATTATGTTTATTTCAAAAACAATGCAGTTAGTTATTGTTTCATAGTTGTAGAATAGTAAATAGACAGGCAAGGTCATGAACATGAGGAGATATCACGTAAAAAGGATATTTGACCTGGCGAAGTATGTATATATGCTGATGAAGTATAGAAGTGGGCGGTCATATTAAGACAGACTAAGTAGAGAGGGAAAAAAAACCACCTCCTCACTTCTTAGAAATCAGACAACATGGGACATGCCGCAAGACGGTATGATGAAAAAGTATAACTTTTCAAAGAAATTCGTTACGGAATTAAGCAACAAGGAGGAATGGGATCCAAATACCATTACCAGACTTGGAAAGAATGCCATTCAATGGTACACAGACGGCTCAAAAGCAATAGAAGGAACTGAGATAGGAGTGTTCGGGCCAGGAACCAAACACTCTGAAAGCTGCTAGGCAAGAACAATATAGTCACCTTCCTATGGATTCCAGGACACACTGGAATAGAAGGAAAAGAAATAGCAGATGAACTAGCAATGTAATATTGGAAAAAATGAGTGAAGCCGAGAAAAAGAGTCTCCTGGGTGACTACAACCTGTTGAGATCAAATGAATGCATAAGTCGAAGTAAAACTGCGCTAAGAGTTTTAACAGGGATCCTGACGGGACATTGTCGCCTGAATGGGCTCCTGAAAAAGCTCAAAATAGTGGAGTAAGAAGAATGCAGATTTTGTGGCATGAAAGAAGAAACCTACATCCACATACTTTCCAACTGCACAGCACTCCAGAATCCTAGAGCACAGCACCTGGGAGATTACTGGATAGAAGAGGATCATTTACCTAAGTTGAAGCCTGCAGACATCCTAAAATTCCTCCGGGAAATAGGACTAGAGAAACTACTAGTTTCTGAGACCCTTCTGAGTAAGGGGGTACAATAGATCTTTTAGGTCTCAGCGAATGTTACCCCAAAATACATACATACATCCCTTGTCATAATTAGGGTAATTAGTTAAGTTATCAAATAAAACATCACCCCAGTGAATCATGTAGTTTTAATACGCTTATTTGAGCCGCTCCCAAAGGATCCAGACTTCAACTGTTTCATGAAGACCCAACATATAATTCATGGCGATCCTACCATACAACAGATGGAGATCCTTACATAGAATACATGTCCAATGACTTTGCAAAGTATTATCAAGTTTAGCGATGATAGAGCATGAAAAATCTTTCTTCAAGATTTCTTGAAAATCAATGGAGTTTTTTTCAGCTAGCCGACTAAATTCTATATAGTTTTATCTAATAATTAGCGTATGTAATTAAATAACATAATTCCCTGGAATTTATTTAATAAACAACAAAAATAATAGTATTAAAACAAAAAATAAACTTTAGATTAATTAAATATATTGAATTACCTCCCGTAAGGCTCGGACTTGAATACCATATGTCGCTTATAAATAGCAGAACTATGGGCGACTCATATTTAATTAATTTGTAGTGAAAATAAACCTTTCATACGGTCATAAAGCTGATTGCGAGTTACTATAATCAATAAAGTGCTTTCACACACGGCTTACTTTCTTATATGGTCAACATTTTCACATAATATAATAGAAACATTTTTAATAACCTAATGGCGTACAGTAATTTTAATATCATAAAATATTATGGTAGAGACAGTTACATTAATCACTCAAAGTTTTTTCAATTCTTTAATTTATTAAAACGCTGAAGTCTTGGTTGCAATTAAACTCTTT